>CANUEX010174303.1:0-55633 GCA_948099535.1 Jatropha multifida | reverse complement strand
GAGTTAGACTATTTAAATTCGGTTTTCGATTCGGTTCGCGGCATAAAATATTATTTTTCGCCAATTCTCATTGGTGAAAATTTACAATTAAATTTTAAATAAAAATTCTTTTAAAAATAAATTAATGGGTTATTTCACGTATATGCATTTATCATTAGGCTATGTCTTGGCGTCTATAAAACATAAATTTTTTGCTTGTATAGAAATTTCAAATTTTATTTATATTTTATTGATTGATTAACAATATCATTAATGATAATTTAATCACATCCTAATTAGAGAACATTAGGTTCCTAAGACGCAATATTAATTTTATGAATCGATAAAAATAACATTGATGACTTTAATTTTATTGATTAAAAATAAATATAGTTTATTTTTAAATGGTCATATTAATTTTTTATTTGAATCTAAATTCTATTAGAAAATTTAATTTAATTTTAAATAAAAAATTATCAAATACCTAAAAAATAAAATAAAATTAAAAGTTGTAATTGTAGTTATTGACATAATTAAAAATACATACATATAAAGTCTATTATATATAATTCAAAATTGCCAATTTGATAGTATAAAAAAAAACGCAATGTGATAATATTATAATATCAATTATTATTTGTATGCAAAGGATTATAAAAATCTTTCAATATCATATTTAATCTCATTATAACGATGGTATTCATTTATTATTTTTATTATATTAATATTATAATGTAATTCTATTATAATTAGAAATTTGATCTATCATACCACTATATCTATGTTTAGTTTTAATTACTCTCGACTATTAATAATTTATTGTTTTGACTATCAATAATTATTACATTAATTTTTTACTAATTTAGAATTATTAAATTTGTACTACTGTCTTTTTCTTACGGTAAATATAATTTTATTATATAAATTAATACTATAATCTTTACATTTAGTATTTTATATATTATTAATCATGTATTGATTTTATGTTTTAACTCTCTCTATTTGGAAATTAGTAATTTTATTTATATTTTGTTATAGGAAGTCATTATCTTGAATCAAATATGTAATTTTAAACTAAAATAATATGCAATTGAAAGAAAATTATTCAAAATATTAGATATTATTATTTGCATAAAATAAAAAGTAACTCTTTGATTATATTAGGATAAAACAATACTGCAACTCTAATATATTAAATTAGTAGATATAAATTATATGCATACTTGCTGTTAATTGATTTAATTAATAAAAATATAAATTAGTAATTATATTTGATCACTCATGTATAAAAATTTTAAGAATTATAAAAAAAATTAAAAAATTAAATGATAATTAGGTTCAATTTTAAATTTAATTTAAATTATTACTATATTTTAAGTATATTCTAAGAAAAAATTAACAAAAAAAATAAATAACAAATAAGATTAATGAATACAAATATGTGTAACATACGTTTAAAAAAAATGAATAATATATAAAATCGTTAAATTTCATCATGTTTCCAATTCAACTATTTTAAAAGAGACAAATCACAATAAAATTTTCTGAATTAATAATCTTTTACTAATTATAAAATTTCAACCACTTACTTTTATTAAAAAAATATCATTTAAAATTGGTAAATTTTACTTTTGAGAGCTAAAAGTCAGAAATGTGAAATTTCATAAACGATCAATTGGTTATGCATCTCATATGTTTCACATTTAATTAATTAAAAAACCACATTACGTAATCTTTTCACATAATTCAATTTTGCAATTGTGTCCAACTAAATTCCAATGCATGAGATATCTATTTAATAGTCCAAATAACAATAGTCTAATGATAATTTAACAATAAAATTAAATTTTAAACTTAATTCTAATAAAATGTTTATCATATTTTTATTAAATACATATAAAATTATAAATGTCAGTTGCACAATTTTTTACTATATATTTAAATCTGTAACAATTTTTACGGTCTAAAAGTCTCTAGCTCATTTTGTAGGGAATCCAGACTACATCTGTTTTACAAACGTGAATCTTTGATCAGTAAAATATACGGTTCATCATTTCATTGATACTATTGATGTATAACGATAAAAATTCATTTGTATTCGTCGAATATTGCAATTTAAGTATAAAAAAAGATTTAATATAATATTTTTTAATTTTAATTTTATTATTTGAAATAATATAAATTATTTTCTTTAGTCAAAAAGATCAGAATTCTATTATGTCTGGTTATTTGTAATTTTTGATATTATTATTAACCAATTACATTAAAAAAAAGGAATTTGGGGAAATGAAAAAGGATCTCCTAAGGCTAACCCACAATAACGCCCTGCGACGTGCCATTGGTAACAAGTCAACAACGCTAGTGGCTTTAGAGCCACTAAAATTTAGCTGATTGGCTGAAACACCCAAAGGAGAGTCGTGCAGGCAACCAAAATTACTTCCCCGTCGCTTGCATCTTTGCGTTTTTAACGGAAATTTATCCACAATATATGTGGTTTTCATTTCTATAGTGTGATCAACTCTTCTATTAACCGACTTTTGAACTCGCGGGCAGCTACTTTCCTCCCACTCCCACACCAACTTCACCTCATGGATTTGATTTATCCAAACTGCATAAACGCACCATCTTTCTCCTCTAAGAATCACAGAAATGTGCGCCCACGTTCCCAAATCTTACACTCAATGCTCCAAAGAAGCAATAAATTGTCGCCGATTAGAGTTTCGAATCTCGCAGCCGCTTCCACAGTTGAAAATTCCAGAAATGGAACCGCCGCAACCAGTAGGAACAATAGGAGCTTAGCGACTATGACGGAGACAGACAACAAAGCATCTTTACAGTTGAATGGAATGTCTAGCGCCGCCATGGAGCAGCTTGACATCGAGCGCGGTGTCTGTGTGCCCTTCCGCAAGTACTCTCCAGAGACAGTATGAATACACCAGTAATTATACCATTTTGTTTTCAAATTAATTGAATTTGAATTTGATGTTCCTGATTGTTTATATGAAAATGGTTCTGTTATTGTTGTAAAAAAAAAAAAAAAATTCAGGTGAGGAATATGGTGTTGGAATCTAGGGGGTCGGTATTGTCTCTAATATCACGTGGAGTAGAGATAGTCTGGAATTTAGGATTCTACTGGTCTACCTTGATGTATGATTTCTTGGTTGGAAGGGATAAAGAGGTCGTTCCATATCGTGCTCGTCAGCTCAGGAACCTCCTGTGTGATCTAGGGCCTTCCTTTATCAAAGCTGGGCAGGTTTGTCTTGTGTTGATCTTTTTCGAATTCTCCGTTCGCTGAACTTAATTGTCTTTGGTTTAAATTTTTACAGTATTAAACTGCAAATTGTTTCCATTATTTTTATATTTAGTGAGTTCCAGTTAAGACAATTTAAGGTGGCGACAGTATTGATTGGATATTCTTTGTGTCAGGTTCTCGCCAACAGACCTGATATCATTAGAGAAGATTACATGAATGAGCTCTGCATTCTTCAAGATGATGTTCCTCCTTTCCCCAATCAGGCAAACAAAATAAAAAAAAAACTTTTGCTGGCAATTTATCTACATTGCCTGATTATATCTTTTTACATAACCAGTTTGAGTATTTTGATAGGTCGCTTTCAAGATTATAGAAGAGGAATTGGGCCAACCTCTTGAAGCTGTATTCAGTAAAATTTCCGCACAAACAATAGCAGCTGCAAGCTTGGGCCAAGTTTACCGAGCTACTTTACGGGATACTGGTGAGGACGTTGCAATAAAGGTTGTGTGAGCTCTAAAAAATGTTGTAAAAAGGATGCTGAAAATCTGAAAGCCCTGCAAAAGATGACAAAAAACTAGTTCTTAAAATTTTTTCTTGCAGGTGCAAAGGCCTGATATAGAGCCCATAATCTACCGGGATCTTTTTCTTTTTAGAAATCTTGCTTCGTTTCTAAATGGCATCAGCTTACAGAAGCTGGGATGCAATGCTGAGCTGATAGTTGATGAATTTGGTGAGAAACTTCTGGAGGAGCTCGATTATACCTTGGTAACTTCAAAACTTTGCTTCATATTCTTGCTTTGTACTGTTGCAACCAGATAAGATAAGTAAGTTATCATGGGCCTCAACATGCCCCAGCTTTCTTATAGCTAGATATCTGTTGCCAGGGCTGTTCAAATCAAAACTGACATCTGGATCTGAATACTAATTCATTATGCTTAAAGGATATTTTATAACCTTGTGAATGCAAAGGTTTTCAGTTTTTCAACACAAAAAAACATATCTTTTCTGTCAAATTGGGTCCAGCAACCTTATCTGTACAGCCCTATCTTTTGCTATAGCAGCCAAACTGATATGTATTGTTCACCTCTCCTTTAGCAGTAATTCTTTTGTACTTTTATATGTTTAATAGTTCTGTTTCTTGTCTTAATCAGGAAGCACGGAATATTGAAGATTTTCTGGAAAACTTCAAAGATGATCCTACAGTTAAAATTCCTCAGGTTTACAAAGAGCTTTCTGGTTCACATGTTTTAGTTATGGAATGGATAGATGGTATTCGGTGCACAGATCCACAGGTTTGGATTTCAAAATTGTGTCACACTGTTATTAGTTTGCCTTTTCTATACTAGTGATAATGTATTGCTCGATGTAACTTACTCAGGCTATCAAGGAAGCTGGCATTGATGTAAATGGATTTTTAACAATTGGGGTGAGTGCTGCTCTGCGGCAGTTGCTAGAATTTGGATTATTTCATGGAGATCCACATCCTGGAAACATTTTTGCTATGCGCGATGGACGTATTGCATATGTGGACTTTGGGAATGTTGCTGTGCTTAGTCAGGTAGGATGTTGGTTCCAAGATATGCTGATCAAAATCCTTGCTTATGGAGACAAGGCTTCATTTCTTCTTATATTTGTGTACAAGGGAACTGATATATCAATTTCTGCTGGTTGTAGTATACATGGATTTATTGGCTGTGAAGAGAATATCTCTTAAGCAATGCATAATGTTTGAAATTGTTTAGCACACAAAGTGGGAGACTATAACTTCTTGATAATTTCATTCGCACTGGAGCATGCTTTTTGCTGTTTTGCACACTGATCTGCTTTCTCTGTTTCAGCAAAATAAGCAGATACTGATCGACGCTGTTGTGCATGCCGTAAATGAAGATTATGCTGAGATGGCAAATGATTTCACTAGGCTGGGCTTCTTGGCTAGTGGAACTGATGTCTCCCCCATTATTCCAGCTTTGGAAGCAATTTGGCAGAACTCAGTTGGGAAAGGACTTTCCGATTTTAATTTCAGAAGTGTCACAGGTAATTTTATGGCCTGTAACATTTGTACTAGTTGTTTCTCTAATCATCTGCTGCGAGCCTCAGACAATAGAATGTAGATGTTTCAATTGGTTGTACTACCTGCACTTTCAACAAGTGATTCAAATTTTTATATGGCAGCTTTTTTCTTTATTATCATTTTTTTAATCATCCCTCCAAAATCCATGCATATATTGAAACTTCTAGTTACAATAATCAGAAGCTACGACTCTGTATGCACACTGCAGGGAAATTTAATCAGTTAGTTTACGATTATCCCATCCGTATACCGGAGCGATTTTCCCTTGTTATCCGTTCTCTGTTGACTCAGGAGGGCATCTGTTTCACCCTAAAGCCAGATTTTAAATTTCTTGAGGTGAAGACCTATCTGCTTTTTTTTTTTTCCTTTTTACTTTCATAATTGTTTAGCACTTCCTTTGATACAAGTTGCGGGCATGTGTAATGCTAATGTATAATCTATTTCCTCTTCAGTTAAGTTTGGATCTTAAAAATCTTGAATCACTGTGATATGTTTTGCCTAACTAATGTAGAGTTTTCATTGAACATTTGATTAGGTTGCTTACCCATATGTGGCTAAGCGCCTACTAACAGACCCAAATCCAGCTCTCCGTGAACGGCTCATACAGGTCGGTTGAAATCTATTCTTAGCTAAAGATTTTTATCTTAGATGTGATGTGCGCTAACCGAATATGTTATGTTTTAAAAACTTATTTTAATATTTTGCTTTCTGGAATCATTTTTGTGTAATAGCCTGTTAAAGAATTCCTGTAGGACAAGTACGTTGAATTCCATCAACCTCGGTGATTTATTGGATTTTAATCCCTCATTAATAAACTGCTTAATGTGACAGGTTCTGTTTAAAGATGGCCTTTTCCAGTGGAAACGGCTTGAAAACCTAATTAGTCTTGCAAAGGAAAACGTAGCCAAGATGAGCAGCAACCCTGCATTGCAAGTAAACAACGTGTCTGTATCTTTTCAAGCCTATGAAACTGATTTTGCTCAAGTGTTTAAGAACCTATATTTATCTACAAATATTATTGCCTTGCAGAGAAAGTTCAAGAAGCTTGCGAGTTTTAAAGAAGCTAGATCTAACAGACACTATTAAAGATGGAGCTCGTCTTTTCTTTACCGATGAAGGAATTCGTAGACAACTGCTTTTGGCTTTGACTGAAGATTCAAAGCTTCATATTGAAGAGGTCTGTCTGAATGTAATTTGTTATGTTTACAACATATTATTTTGAGAAAGTTGCATTGCATTCTTTTTTATCCAGTTTTTGAATTCATCCGTCTATTCCTGTAGCTTGTAGACGTTTATAGACTCGTTGAAGATGAAATAGATATACCTTCGGTGGCTGCGGAAGTTGTAAGAGGTAAAGTATCAGCGACTGACTTGTTTGCTATGTGTTTTTCTGTGGCATAATGAAATCAAATTATTTTTTGATGGATATTAAAAACTTTGATGCTATTAAATTGCAGACATTCCAACTGTTATTCGGGATCTGATGCTTTCATGGAGCGACAAGGTCTTATACGACAGATGATTAAAGCTCGATAAAGCAACAAAAAAAATAAAAATACCAAGCAGACCGTAGTTTGAACTAAACTATACATCCCGACAAAGTCTTCTACCAATTTTTTCCGTTCGGAGAGTAATTTTTTGTTTTTCAAAGTTGTAAATGTCAAGTGGTGGATATGTATTGATTTTTTGGTTGTATAGAAGAACGGTGAAATGAAAAATGTAACAGGTGTATAAATGTATTTTGGGTCCCTTCCGTTCGTGCGAGCTCCGTCTCACTCATTTCTCTCACCCTGACATTAACTCCGTCTGAATCTGACCTTATCTATTTATTGGGAAGTCATATGGGGTTTGATCAGCGCAGTTGGCGAAATTTACAAAATTGAGGACTACATATTGCCAAATTACCCAAATCAATTTTGGTCTAATATGAAATACCATAAAACATTTATTATTAAAAAAGTTGATATTATTGTTTATTAGTATCAACTCCACGAAAAAGGTATGTTTTACTGTTCTCTCATTATTATTAATATTATAACAGTAAATTATAAAAAATTAAATCAAAACAAACCGTGAATGTATTCACTTAAACTAACTAAATACATGCTTGTGATTTAGATGCATTATAGATCAGTTAGTTTAAGTACATTTTATGGTCGGATTCAATTTAATTTTTCACAAACAGCTATTGTGATTTGATTTGTATACATTCTGTCAACGATAAAACGTAAATTACCGATTCATGTTATTATCATTTATTGTTAAATTAATAATTAATAATAATAATAATAATTTCTTCAAAAAATAAACAGACCCTTCTCATGTAGCTGATGAAAAATAATAATACTAATAATGATATAATCTGAAACTCAACGACCCGACTGACGAGTTATATATGAAAAATATCGGAATCTGAGGTTGCCTAGTGCCGGTGCTCGCATCTCGAGATTGAAAGAAGAAAAGAAACCATCTCTGGCTTAGCGACCTCTATAGCTGCGGGTTCTCCAGGTGAGCCCTAACCTACTCGCATTTTTTTTTTTAAAAATGACTCATCTCCTCAATATGTCTAATTTGTCCTTATAATTACTAAAACATTGAGTAAATTGTATTTATCATGATAATTATTCGAGCTAGTTGTTGGGAATCAATCTGAATTGAGCTGAATTTCAGAATATTATCAGGTTGTCTCGGATTGTTTGGTTGCTGAGAAAAAATTAGGAAAATAAAAGAACAGGACATTCGAACGCTTTCTGTATATATATATATATCATATTAAGATTTTGTTGGTTCAAATCTCTTACCTCAACTAAGTCATTGCTTGTTTCTAATTTCTTTTGAATTTTATATTCGATGGTAAACACACTTTCGATTGAAAGAAATTGGAATTTTTTTGTTTCTGTGCAGCTTCATTGATGAAGAGTGAAGAGAAGAATTCTTACTTTGTATATCGGACTAAAACACTTTCTACTCTCTTTCAAAGCTATCACGGCTGTTGCTGCTCTTCACAAATCAAAATTCTATTATCTGTCTCATCTTATTGAGACCATGCCTCGTAAAATAAATTATGGGGTCGATTATGATGAAGATTATGATGATTATGAAGATGATGCCTACGAATATGATGACGAGGACACTGGTCAGTAAGGAAGCACGCATTTATATATATAGAGTTTGTGTGTGCATGGAATTATTTGAAAATTTGAGTACTCATTATTGCTTTAACCGGGTTTGCTGTTTGATCCTTTATTTCTTATGCAAGTTACTTACTCATTTGTTCGCTGAATATGTTGAAATGTTCTGTAATTTCTCCTACATGAAGTGCTTGTCTTTTGTTTCCTTAACAGGGGAAGCACCTCAGCCTCAGCAAGAAGTTAGTAGGCCTGGGATATGGCGTTGCGCCATTTGCACTTACGATAACGAGGAGGATATGTCTGCATGTGACATTTGTGGGGTAATTCGCAATCCCACGGCAGGCAACTACAACAAAGGTGATAAGAGAACAGGTGTGCAAATTTTTTCTTTCACTACATTCTTTACATATTTAATGTTGAATTTTCAGAAGTGAGTAATTTAATTATGGATTGATCTTCGTTCAGCCTAATTCAAATGTAACGTGGAAACTTTTGTGTTTTATTTTTTATGATATTATTTTATTCTTTTTTTTTCATTCCTGGTCAAATTTAGGACATAAACTTGTGAAGCATGGTTGTGGCTGTGACACTCATATCTGGTGTCTTTTTGGTTTGGTATTGCTGGGCAGAGAGCTTGCATCACTGTCCCTGTTATATTTAGGTTTCCTCTTGAGTGGTTCTCCTTTTATAGAATAGATCTTTTTCATGCAGCTGACACTGTGTGCAAGGATTCTGGAGTATCCATGATGGCGAAGTCTCTTTTTGCATTGTTGCCACATCGGACACCCCACAAGCCTGTGGTAGCTCAACTACAGAAAGATGATTTTGTTGCTAACAGGGAAAAGGGGGCCGGTAACTTTCTCAAGTGTGGGAATGTCGAAGGAAATTTTTATGAATTCCATAAGGATTTTAGTTCTCATAGTCACTCCCGTACTAAAATAGGTCTGCATGTGTTCAAGAACAATAGATTTTAAACACACTGATTCGTCAAGTTGAAAATCCTCTGTTTGAGCATCTAGTGCCTTAGTTGGAGTCATTTTGTCATTTTGCTTTTGAAAACATTATGTGATATATTTTAACCTTTTGTACCTACTAACTCTGCAGCTCCTTTCAAGTTTGATATTCCATCTCCAGATGATTTGGTTTCTAATGGATTGCATTCCTCCAAAAAGGGCTCAAGAGGTATTCTTTTATGGATGCAAGTTTGATAGGCAGTTTATATCCTGTGTCACAACAATTTTTGCAATTTTCATCACATCAGCAATATAAGAACTTGAAAACTAGTATGTTGTGAATGTAAGAGAAGTATTGCTAGAAGCATTAATAGTCTCCTTATTTGGAATGTTGCAAAATTTCATGAACCACTATTAAGGGGCCGCCTTATGCTGCTATGTTTAAATATTTTCTTTGCCTACCAGAAAATTAAAGGTGTTTGTCTAGTCTGAGTTGATTGTAATACAATCAGCTCTATCTGCTTACCTACTTTTCTATAGATAAATGAATGTTTAATCTAGTTGCAGTAAAGGCTCGTACAATATAACTTCTTGTAAAAGTCTGGGGGGTAAACGGTAGACAACTCATGTTGAGTTCTTAATGAGGAATTTTACATGAAAAATGTAAGTTTAGATTTAAAATAAGGAAATGCTAGCTCTTGCATTGAAGCTATTTGTTAACTAGGTGATCACAGGTTCTGTGCAACTGCAACAATTTGGACCATACAGTGTCAGCTATATGGACATTAAGAATTTAGTTTACTTTTTGTTGATTCTGAGACTATTGGAAAGTACTCTTTCTCTTTGTTTATGTTACAATATTTTATCTTCTTTTAAATCAAAACAATTTTTGGGCAACATATAATGTAAAGCTTGCTACCTTTTCTACAAAATACCACTGCATTGGCCTTTTTAAGACACTGGAATTTGGAGCTTGCTCTTTTTTTTTCCCCTGTGCTTTTAAGAATTTGCGGCTAGCCAAGTATCTGGTTCTTTCTAATATTGTTCAATCTAGACTTGCTTTTAACAATGCACTTATATTTTATTTTTGCTATCATGATTTACTTTTTTTTTTATCCACTTTTTTCAGTTTATATTTTAATATAATTTTTGAGTTCATTTTGAATCTTTGATTCTGCGCCTTTTGCTTGTAGCCAATGCTGTCAATCACAAATCTCCAAGAGCTTCTTCGGTCATAACTGACAAGAATGGTGCAACTAATGCACAATCTAGTGTAAAAAGGTCAGATAGTTCTTCTCTGTTGATTCAAAAAGGGAAGCAAGGAAGTGTGGATGAGGGCCGTTATGCACCGAATAGAATGGCTTATACAGAGTCATGGTCTGAAAGTTCAGACAGCTCATCTGCTTTTGTGCCGAAGTCTGGATCTAATAGAATGGACGAGAGCATTTGTTCAAAAAATGGTGCACTCTTCATCAAATCAAGTGATAAAACATTGGAGAACTCATCTTCATTGATGCCAGAAAGCAAAAATAGAAGTACGGATGATGGCAGTTCTTCAATAATTGATGATGAGCCTCATAGGCTTACCAATAATTTGAACAATATGTCTGTGTCTGATAAATCTGGAAACTTAGCAAGTGTTAATGATAGAAAATCCAGGCCAATTGCACAATATGAACCTGATAAATGGATGGTCCCTGACAAAGCTGATAACTCGTTAGCTCAACTGAATCTTGCTATTGTAAGTTGACCTAGGTTTTTTTTTTCCTGTCATACAGGAAATTCAGCTGTTACTTCATATGGATATTTCGATAAATATCTAATAGGTGAACTATCACATAATATGTTATTGCAGGTTGGTCATGTTGATTCTGGAAAATCAACTCTTTCTGGAAGATTGCTACATCTTTTAGGAAGAATAACCCAAAAAGAAATGCACAAATTTGAAAGAGATGCGAAGTTACATGTAATGTCACAAATGTTTCTTATCTGTATGTTTTTGATGTTTTGTTTGTTCACATGTTTGGTGTTAAAGAAACTTGATTTGATTGACATAATTACTAATTCAAACAGGGCAAGGGGTCCTTCGCTTATGCTTGGCCGCTGGATGAGAGTTCTGAAGAAAGAGAAAGGGGGATAACTATGACAGTGGCTGTTGCTTATTTTGATACCAAAAGATATAATGTTGTTCTGCTTGATTCCCCAGGCCACAAAGATTTTGTTCCAAACATGATTTCTGGAGCAACACAAGCTGATGCTGCAATTCTTGTCATAGATGCCTGTTCTGGTGCATTTGAAGCTGGCATGGACAGTAAGAAGGGCCAAACAAGAGAGCATGCACAACTTATTAGAAGTTTTGGTGTTGATCAAATTATTGTTGGAATTAACAAAATGGATGCTGTGGACTACTCCAAAGATAGGTTTGATTTTATCAAAACACAACTTGGAACATTTCTCCGTTCATGTGGGTTTAAGGATTCCTTGATTTCATGGATACCATTCAGTGCCATGGAAAATCAAAATTTGGTGTCAGGTCCTTCTGATGTCAATTTGTCATCCTGGTGAGTTCACATGCTTATGACTGGTCAGGTCAGGTTTTAGATCTTTTGTTGAACCCGGACTTTCACCGGTCTAATTAACAAACCCTACTCATGAAGCTGCAAATTTCTGAATGATTTATTTTAATTAACATTCTTTAACCAAAAAAGGGAGGGGAAAAAAGGAACTGTAATAAGAGCGTTGATAATAGACTATATAGTAATGAATTGCAGGTATCATGGACCTTGTCTGTTGGATGCAATTGATTATTTTCAACCTCCCCCAAGAGATTTCTCAAAACCTCTGCTCATGCCTGTTTGTGATGTTATTAAAGTAACTTCATCAGGACAAGTGTCAGTCTGTGGTAAATTAGAGGCTGGAGCTCTTCGGAGTGGATCAAAAGTAAGTAATATTGCTACTTATAAGCACTTTATTTATGGGTTATTTGAAAAATAAAGGATATTTAGATAAATATTCATGGTGGTAAGAACATTCCAGCACAAAGGCTTGGGATATCTTTTAGGTGTTAGATTCATATGTTGTTGGATGAGGTGGTGGGGGCTTTGTAGTTCATCTTATAAACTGCAAAAGGAAAAAGCCAGCGACTTTCTAGTTGAATTTGTTTTGATAATATATAAATTCCAACTTTTTTTTAATTCGTGGACTTGTTACTACAATTGTGCCTTTGTGTGCTTGGTTTTGTGATGATGCAGGTTTTGGTTATGCCCTCTGGAGAGGTAGGGACAGTGCGGACACTAGAACGTGACTCTCACGCTTGTTCTATTGCAAGAGCTGGAGATAATGTAGTTGTCACTCTAGTGGGCATTGATGGGAGTCAGGTGATGGCTGGAGGCGTTCTTTGTCATCCTGATTTCCCAGTTGCTGTTGCAAAACATCTGGAGTTGAAGGTGTTGGTTTTAGATTTTGCAATCCCAATTCTGAACGGCTCTCAAGTAAGTTCTTATGTACTGGATATTATCTTGTTTGTTTGTTCCAGGTGCTGGCTTTTGAGGGGACAATCTAATCTTTTGAATGGAATATGTAGCTGGAATTTCATGTACACCATACGGAAGAGGCTGCAAGAGTTGTAAGGATTGTATCATTACTTGATCCAAAGACTGGCAAGGTGGCAAAACAGGCACCTCGTCACGTTAGTTCAAAACAACATGCTGTTGTTGAGGTGAATTAAAGATGCAAGATGATTACTTCTCTCAGAGTTTATCCATTAACGAGGGGCAATTGATTTGATCGTTGTCATTTGTCTAATTTCAGGTCATGTTGCACGGACCAGTTTGTGTGCAAGAGTTCTCAAGTTGCAAAGCTCTTGGAAGGGTGTCTTTGAGAGTATTAGGGAGAACCATTGCCTTAGGTGTTGTAACCAGGATAATTGAGGAGCAGGACTAGTTAAGGTAAGATATTAGTAAATGTTTGCTAAAAGTGGCTGAGAGTATAAAAAATCAAGTCTCTCACCGTTGGAGAAGTTAAAGCTGGTCATATGGGAGCAGTTAAAAGTTCATGTGACATTGATGGGGCACATCGGGTTTTTTTTTTTTTTTTTTTTTTTTATGTACGGGTGACTTTTATTTAACTGTGTCGAATAACTGTAAAATGAATTTGAAAGTAATATTCTGTAATTTATTGATTCTTTTTGTGCATATACACGTGGGCAAAGGCTGAAAGGCAATATTTTCTTTTCGTCATATTTCTGACTCTTGTTTGAGTTTGGCTGCTCACATTTGGAACATATGATTTTCGCAAATTGTAATCTACCAATTTAGATGATTTTGATTTTCAATGCAAAAGTGACATGCTTGTCTTGCATATCCTTGTTCGCTTGCTTGGTCTTCCAACTGCTTTGTCATTATTAGTTTTTATTAATGCATCTCCTCTCCTCAAGTGGGTCTTTTTAATTTTTCCAACAGAAGTTAAAAGTTGAATTTGGCTTTGCTTGCATGTAAAATATTTTTATAAGGTTGTTTGTGTTTTGATACTGGAAAGCAAGGGTTCAAAAACACAGGTGCTGCGTCGATTTTGGTGTATTGAAGTGCGATCTTTGTATATGGCATGCCTTGTAATGTATAAATTATATCAAGCAATCTAGTTATCAAAATAAAAGAGAATTTGTCTGTGGAGGAAAGTAAGTTCTGCTTTGACCATCTGAAATCAAAACACAAGTTGCGAAATAAACATACATCACTTACTTTCTGGGATAGAATATTGGATTTATATACAGAAAAGGCAAAAAAAATGCCATTGTCTAATATTGCAATTTTATCCATATCTCACTTGGACCCGATTTGTATGGATTTTAAAAATAATTTTTTAATTTTTAAACAAATATAAAATCAATTTATATCAGAACCATCATCATTATTACTTAAAAAACATGTAAATTGTGATCGGATAGAGGTCAATGAGATACGCAAGAGGGCAATTAAGTCATTTAGGTTGCATAAAAGGCCAAAAAAATACCGGCAAGAGAAAAGGTTAAAAATTAAACGTCATCAAATATACCATATTATATTTATAATTACTTCGTACAAAATAGTTTCACATTCGCAAAGGGAAAGAAGAGAGACCCCTATACCATACCATACCTACTACTTCCAAACTGACTCCCTCAATCACACATAGACTCTCCTCATACACACTCCCAGCAAAGGTCTGTTTTCACATCTCTTGGCTCGTATCCTTGTCTGGCTTGTCCATTTCCAGCTCTAATTCATCGTTATATCAGGTCAGATGGTTACGATTGCCTTTTCTTTTCATTTATATTTGATCGTTTATTTATCATTTTTCTTTTGATTTGGGTTATTTGATTTTATGCTCTTAATCTGCCCTCGAGAATTCTGGTTCTGTTCTCTTTTTCCAATTTCCTATACTTTATTGCAAACACCTTACTGTGGGTTTTGTACTTTTTTTGGTTGGCCTACTGATTTTGATGTAATCTTGTGTGAATGCGGTTCCATTGACGATCATTTCTTCACATATATCGTTGACCCTTGACTTCCGTTGGATCGTTTCTTCCTTTTTTTTTTCTTTTTAGATGCTTTTGCTGAGAACCATAGCTATTGAATCTAGTTGGTTTATTGATTGTTTAATTATCAGTGCATATAGAGGGTTAATCTAGTTTTCTTGTAATTTCTCTAGTAGTTCCTCTATGAATTACTAGGTTAACAATCTAATCCATCCCTAGGATCAATTGTGATGCTTTTTGTGTACGGTGTAGATTCATATGATGTTTTTGTAACCGTAGACATGCAATCTTTTTGCCTTAACTCTTGAATTTTAAAGGGTATGTTAATATTGGTAATCCTCGAAGAAGAATGTTACCACTATACTATGTTGATTTATTTTTCCAGAATGAGAATTTAATATGTTCGCATCTGTAAACAGGATTGAGCAAAAGTGAGAACATGATCTCCCTTTTGGCTTCTGAAGAGAAGCAAGAATTAGAAGATATGACTGACTGAAATCATTTTCTTGACACATGGCTTGATTCTACAAGTTTACTGTGTGATTGAACTGTATTTATCTTTGTGCATGACACACAACAATGACTTCTTTATATATAATACATTTCAATTTTACAGTCAACGGGAGTTGTATTCTAGTGATTGTAGTAAATTCAACTCGATTTTTGTGAAGAAAATCTTCACTTCTGAATAGTGCGAGCTTTTAATCATCACAAAACATTTTCTTTTTCTTTGCAGCTTGTTTAACATTTACTCATCATTGCTTAACTCCTGTCTGCTATTGTTTTATTCATGTAGTTGTATATATTTATACAGTATGCTAGAGTCAGGCTTGTTTCATATGGTTTTGAGATGGAATCTTGGTTAATTTATGCTTGGTATTTTCTTTTTTATTTAGTTAGTCCAATACCTACAATTTTGGGGGAAGAAAAGAAAGGAAGACATAACCAAATGTACTCTTAGATGTTAATTTGAGGGGTGAATCATGGCATGTGAACCTTATTATCAAAGAAGTCCCCTAGCCGGTATTTTCAACATGGGAGATATTCAGTTAAATACCAATTGGGAAGACATGGTGTGTCCTATATGCTTGGATTACCCTCACAACAGCGTACTCCTTCAGTGTGCTTCTTATGAGAAGGGGTGCCGGCCTTTTGTGTGTGATACAGATCATTTACATTCGAACTGTTTGGATCGTTTCAAAAGTGCATGTGGTATGTCATCTCCTTCAACATCTGACACAACTCTTACAACAAACACTCAGCCTGTGTCAGTGGAGGAAAATTGTAAACTAGTTTGCCCGCTTTGTAGAGGTGAAGTTACTGGGTGGGTGGTGGTTGATAAGGCTCGTGCACATTTAGATGAGAAAAAGCGTTGCTGTGCTGAAGAACAATGCACTTTCACAGGAACCTACTTGGAACTTCGTGAACATGCTCAACTTGAGCATCCTCATGCTCGTCCTTCAAAAATTGACCCTGCTCGACAACTTGATTGGGAGAATTTCCAGCAGTCCTCTGAGATAATCGATGTTTTAAGCACCATACATTCAGAAGTCCCGCGCGGGGTTGTTTTGGGAGATTATGTGATTGAGTATGGTGATGATGAGACTGAAGATGAATTTGAGGATTTTCCTGGGGATGACGGCAACTGGTGGACTTCTTGCATCTTGTATCAGGTATTTGATAACTTTAGAAGTTCAAGAAATAGAAGAAGGTCAAGAGTGGCTGATACAAGAAGGGGAAGTCAGCGATCGAGTTATGATAATTCAAATTCTGATGAAGGTTCTGTTACATCTATGGAATTTGCAGAATATAGACTAGATGAGGCTGATGATGAGTTTGCAAGTAGAAGTGGCACCACCAGGAGTAGCTCTGGTCATCGCAGGTCAATATGAGTTTCTTTTCATTTGTTTTATTTTCCATTTTCATTTTTATGCACATTGTATATCAGTTATTTTGTGAGAGAAGACGATTCAAAATTAATTTTTATGATCTGAAAACACTTCCCTTGCACTTCGGCTGCGTTTTTTTTTTTTTTTTAAGACATGGTTGCCATACTTCCCATGCACTTTAACTCCATTTCCTTTTGAACATTGGTTAGATTTCTTTATGTTCTAGAGCTGTAGCTTTCTTTCTAAACTTAGCAGTTGAAAGAGGACATTCCTGCAAGGCACATGAAGATGTGCATATAAATCTCTCTGAATTCATGCTTGACATGGTTGAGGTTTTTTATCCGATGTGGTGTGCATCTACAATATAATATGATTCCTCTACTGCTACATTATTATTACTTTTTTTACCACTTAATGTTTGTTCTTTATGCTTATTCTTCCTGAATTCCCAGTTCCTGGAGGCGTCGCTCCCGCTTCTATGACAGTTAGGTATGCACTGCATGAAGGACCCTGCTTTGGCTTTTAAAACAGTTTATTTTATGGTATTTATCATGCAGCATCTTTTCCAAGTCGATGTTGATCCTTGAGACTTACATTTTATAATATTTTTTCTAATATCCTTGAGCCTCAACAATGCATGTTTTTGATGTTATATTGGCAGTTCTTTACTGAAAAGTGAATGAAGGATCGAAAGAAAACTGATAGAGGCGCTGGAAATCTAGTCTTCAAGCATTTAAGAGCCACAACTGCATCAGGTCTTGTAACATATTAAATAGATCTGCTGGTTAGAGTTGAATTTTTGTATTTGACTGGATACATGGTGACCAAATTTGTTATTTTGAATTTCCTTTTAATTTGAAGCTGACTAATCATTTGCAATTAGGACAATGAAGGATGGTTTAGCAGTTGACTAATACAGAATGGTTTTCTCATGGTGCTTTTCCTTTTCAGTTTTGTAGGCGAGCAGATTTTTTTCATTATGTAGATCGTTTAGCATATCACTGTATTTGGTAATGATGTTAATTTGAAAATTCCATTTCTACAAAGTTCAGAGTATTAGATAATAAAATAACTAAAATACCAACTGGATGCGCACAAAAAAGAGCACTTCTTGCTGCGAATATAATTTTCTATTTCTTCCCTGCACTTTCTTCTGTCTGCTTTCAGTGAGAGGAAAACATTTCCGCCGTATGACAATAGGAGTTTCAAGCGAAAGGAGGTTTTTAATACTGATTAACATATTAAATCATTCAGAATGTTTTATAAGAAATACCAAATATTCGACAACCTCTAGCATAATGTGGTCCACATAAAAATTAACAAAAGATTGATTCCAAGACTAATATGGGACGTTCTTGGGAAGGTTCCTAATAACATTATTCTTCAACCCGATTTTGGTGCGCATGGCCTCTGCGCCGGATCGATTCATTTCCTTCATCACTTTCATCCTCACCATCTGCTCTCTTGACTGCACTGTTGCCAACCCCATACTCCTGTACCTAAAAAATAGTCCAGAAACCATACCATTACTATAATTCTTTCATTTAAACTTTCCTTTGTAGTCGCCAACAAACAGGAAAGGTATAGATTTTAATCAAACTCATAAATTTTAGAAGGGTGGATAGAAACTGACCTACTCGCCAATGCAGCAGTAATGGCCGCATAATTGGCCGGTGATGGACGTGGTTTCTGGCGGTAATAGCGCAGAAATTCCCGTGAACCAATGGTTTTAGATAATATCCTCTTATCAAATCTTGTAGTTATGATGAGCTCTGAACCACCGCCCCCAAGTTCTACAGTATTGGCCATATCACTTGAGGCAATCAGCTGTTTTCCACTTTCATCCGCATAACTGTAACCAAAAAACAAAATATGAGAGAAACAGAAGTAACACTTGCATATTAAAATAAACAATGAGAAGCGTAATCAATGAGCAAGATGGACTCTGCTTCTGATTATAGTGAATGAGCATGGGGATGTCATAAACCTGCTGCTATAGTCATAAAACTCTTCTAACTCAGCTTCTTCTTCATCATCACCATCACCATAATGTACTTTGCAATGACTTTTTGCTGCCATATGCTTCCTAACAGCTTCTAAGCTGTTAAAAGGATGACATCTATCGTTGCAATACAAACACAAAAAATCCCTCTTCACCTGCACAAGGAAGAAAGACATAAGTGAACATTGCAGGTAAAGAAAAAACAAGTTATTGCAGCAAGAAAGGACATAGACTGTAATATGTTACCTTAAGACCAAGATAAGTAAGAAGGCCTTTTGGATCCTTCAAGTACTCAACATCAGGAATGAAAAAACCATGGTGCTTGTGCATGTGAACCATGCAACTTTCTATGTTATCATGCTCTTGATCACACATAAAGCAACATGATGGATCCAACAAGTCATCATCTTCATCCTCAACCATATCTTCATCCGAAACCTCATTTACATTCAAATCAGTCAATGATTTTGTGGCCTCACCTACTAACTCTTCCTCTTGATCAACCTCTTCCCATTCATCATCGCTATCTTCGCTTACTTCATTGCCTACCTCCCTTCGAGGGGCATGCTTACTCATGGCACGGCGCTGAAGCGGTTTAATCACTGCCTTATTCTCGTCTTGACTTGTTCTGTGAGAAGCACGCATGATGTGGCTCCGTGATTTAAGATGCTGAGCATGAGCTTTGGAACTTCTATATCCCTTACCACAGAGAATACAACTGTACAGCATAGGGCTCTCATTTGAGTTATCCTTCTCTTGAACAAGGGCAGACTGTCTGGCTAGAAACAGCGCTTCAGTCACCCCTGGAACACCAGCTACCTGTTACATATTATTTTGAAGGCATAAGAACCTAGTGAAAAAAGAAGAAATTCCAGATAAATAAAAAAAAAAATCCGCAGTTCTACGTCATAAGCGTCTCTGGATCACACTGATAGGGGAAACGACGAAGATACACATTTAAGATGATCCCGGCAAAACCTTACACACAGAACAAAAGTCGTTCAGCAGCAGTTGCTATTTACACACAAATTCACTTTCTACATAATCCCAACTTTGATTCAAAATCAAAGGTTAGGCTGTAAATATCTAATAAAATGTTTCGTTTATAATAGTGTAGCTAAGGTACTAAACACAATTGACGACGGCAATATACAAGCGAGTCATTCACTGAAAATGAATCTCGAAATCACTTTGCGCAAATTAACTAATCAACAATAAAAATACCGACTTGAACATCTAAATTTTCGAGCTATTGAAGATATAAACTTACAATAAAAATTGAAAAATCTCAAAAATCCTTTTCAGCCGTAGAATGGCATGCCTTTCCATAATCGATGACCGCATTCAAAATTTCTAGGGAAAAAAAAAGAAAAGATAAACGATGAGATGCTAATTGAAAGAGAACCTTGCGTTTGAGATTGTAGCGATGCCAATCGGACTTGTAATGGAGCTTTTGCTCTGTATCGTCCTTGAATTCCTTATTGCAGGCGTTGCAGGTTAGTCCTGGCATTTCTTCTTCTACCTTTCCTTGCTTCGATTGAGTTTTTGGAATTCTGGCTCCGAAACAGAAGAGAGAGATTAAAAGGGAAGGAAAGTACACGACCGCTCGAAGTCGGCGAGAGCGTGATCCAATTTACAAAATAACCACCATCCGTCGCTTGCGCAAGCGAAGACGAAATACGAAACGCAGTCATTATTCACCAGACCCTGAGACCCTGCATTAGTAACAAAACAATTGGAGTCAAAGCAAGGCCCATTGGATGGCCCGGGTTTAAAGCCCATTCTTTCACACAACCTATATTCGAAGCCCATTTACAATCTGATAGCCTCGACTGGTTCCGCAAACACGTATGAGACGAGTATGAAAATGGCAAATTGGAAGCAGTGATAGTGGGTTGTGGAAGGGAAGAGGGATGTACAGAGAAATTCATGCAATTGTTCTTAAAACATTCTTTACCGGAAATTCATTATCTTCAGTTATTCATACAATTATTGCTTTTTATATTATTTTGGTACTATCATAATATTATTGTTATTTTTTCGGGAAAAAAAAGAAATTATGATAAAAGGGGTAATTAAAATTAAAAATTAGTAGAAGGGGAAATTGATTTTTTTTAAAAACTATGGAGGAGATTATTTTTCATCATGAGCAACTTTCTTCTCGCACCAGAAAAGGAATAGATAAATTCCAGAAAGGGAAAATTTAAACATTCATTCCTGTTTCGCACAAATTCGGACCAATCCATCTTGGACAAGTCATCTACTTAAAAGCGCGCAGTAGCAATCGCCTCTTACTCATCAGCGTCAGCGTGATAATTATAACCTCTATAAACCTCAAGCGGATCATATCGAATAAACCGCTGCCCTTTTCTCTTTTACTTCCTCCCCGAAAAGACAGAAGGAAACTCAACTGCTCTTTGCTTCTTCAGCTGACGATTATGAACTCCATTTCCAGTCCTCGACAAGCCTCCGAGCTCCGATCTGGCGGGAAAATTGTCCGAGTCAAGCGAACCACTGGTCCCAGGACTCCTTACGAGCGCCCTCCTAGATTGCTGCCCAATTCCGGTCTCCAAAACCCTAATTGGCTGTCGAGACTCATTTTATCTCCTACTCGGTTGATTGCTACAGGCGCCGGCAGAGTTCTCTCCTCAGTCTTCGGCCCCGAATCTTCCTCTTCCTCGTCGTCTTCGGATGCTGATTGCACTTCAGGTGTGTCTCATTATATGTGTCCTATGAGCTTTTCGATAGGAAAGAAATTTGTTTTGAACTTTACATTTTATAAATTTCTTATCTGATTAATGTTCAAAGGAATGCTGTCATTGTATTATGTTGTGAGCTTAGATATTACGCTTGTTGGAGTGAAATATATTGTCTAATAGTTTCATTTAATAAATAGCCCTAGAAATCTGCCTTTTCTATTCTCTCTACTGAACGCTCAAGCTGTTAGTTCAGTGTCATCTAAGGGAGCCACTGGATTAATGTGACTGAAACAGTACTCGTTTCTTTCCTTATTTTCCATATTATGTGTTCTGCTGTAGTTATCACTATGAAAAAGTAGAAGGAAACGTGGATTATGGTTCTTGGTTTTGATGGATGGCATTTCTTTATCTCAATTTTTGCAGAGGATAATATGAACGACGCAAATGATGATAACAGTGTCTCTTCTCAAGATGCTAGCACATTGGAAAAGGTATAACTACAAGTTATGTGTTAGTGTTTGTCTTGTGTTCGGCAAGATGAAGGTTGCATAGCTCCTTGTACATACTACAGTTAGGACATTGACAATTCAAATGGAATAAAAAGCTGTTTGTCTAACAAATCACCCTGCCCTTCGGTCTTCTTCTATTTTCTCATTTTCAATTTGTTTTGTGCCTTATGCCTGAGTAAACGGACATTCTGTATGAATACAAGGAAGAAAAAATTCTCTGGATGATATTATACCAAGCTGCATCTTTTATGTTTTAATTAATTTCCAATATAATCATATTTGTAAGCACAGTGCATTGAAGCCGGTTTACATGGAATAGTTATAACAGACATTATGACTGCAAAAGTACCTCCTTTTTTAACATGTTAGTTGTTTATGGGCAACATTATATTATGGTGGTGCTTTAGTTGTACCAATTTGCGGTCCTTGTTCCTTAATTTTGATAAAACTGGGCATGATACCCTATGTTTGCTGGACATTTAATTCTTCTTTTTGCACTTAAATTGGAAGAATCATACGTCTGAGAAGATCAATTCACTGAGGAAAGATCTCCAATCTATAGAGTGGAAGAGTGAAACAAAACATGCAATTGAACGACTTCTCTTGCAGGAAACCTTCTCAAGGTAATTGAGATTTCTGTAGCTTCTTTTAATATTTTTGTGTGCTCTTACATGGCTGTTTCTTATTTGCTTGCCACTATTATTGCTAATTGTTGTAGATATGCCAGGTGTATTCTTTTCTTCTACATACATTTGATATTCCCATCCTGACTGCAACATTTCCTTATTTTCATTTCTCTTTCCTCTATTTGCTTGAAAAGTTGTTGTTCTTAATTTATGAAAACTACCTCTAAGTTTTAAGTTTTTCAATTTACCAAGTGATTATAGTTAAAGTTTGAAACAAGAACCAATAATTTATTTTTTGTCAGACTTGGCTGATCATGCTTTAATTCTTGAAGTTCTAAGTTTTTTGAGTATTAATTCTTCATTTATTTCTCTTCTGATCCATGATTAACTTTTTAGAGTTCACCTATGACCAGGGAAGAATGCGATAGACTAACATATATTATTAAATCGAGAGTTGTAGATTCTCCCATCACTGGAGGCATAGATGGGAAACTAAGTGAGATACCTGACAGAACAGTTGGCAGAGGTATTACTTTTTCAGAAACTTTGTGAACACAAGAAAAGATTTAAGAATATCTGCCAATACCACCTTTGGCTAATGGATCTACTCTTTTTTCAGATGTTGATTTGCCTGACATTCGAAGCACAGCTGTTACAGAGGCTAAAAAATGGCTAGAGGAAAAGAAGTTCGGATCAAATTCAAAGTTGGAGTTGGAGTGTGGAACCTGTACTCTGAACACTGTTATGTTGCCACATGTTAGTAGTTCTTCTCTTATAACCAAGTCTTGGACATTATTTATCGCTATTGTATCATTTACTTTGACTCTAGATTATATAGATGAGTACTGTATCTAGTTAGGTTAACTAGTGGGTCCTAATACTGTGTTTTTATTTTCAGTTGATACTTGGAATTCTTGCTTTCCAATTAATTTCTTTTCTCAGTATGTTCATTACAGTATATAGCAAAGATGTTATGTATTTTTAACCATGTATTGTCATACTGGATTCACTATTGTCCTTATGATGAAATGGGTTTATTGGCAACCTAATTTTTCTTGATATAGATATGCATAATTTTATTTTCTTAATGTTAATTGTTCCTCTAGTATACCAATCAACTAAGGTGTGCAAGTATCTGAAACTTCTGCATTGTTTTTTAACTGCTAGCTGATTGTTGCACATCAGCTTGTGTGGAAAATGCATCATCCTTAATGGTTGTGCAAAATTAGTTCTTTTTTTTTTCGCATCACAATTTTTTTCGCTTTTGCATGGCAGGTTACTGAAGGTGAAGCAGGTTCGCCTGTCGATTTGGCCAAATCTTACATGCGAGCACGCCCCCCGTGGGCGTCAGCATCACCATCTATGAGCAATAGGCAGTTGCAGTTCCCATCACCAATGAGGACACAGATTTTGAAGGAAGAGACCCCATATTTGTTTGGTAGCAATTCTGCATCCTCTTCCAAGGTGCCATTTGGAAATCCTCTCTCTTGTTTGTGTGTAGGAATGGTTATCTAAATATTGATATGGGTGTGTCTGACTTGAATTTTAATAGTAAAAACTGATCTTGTTTGAAGGTTGTTTTTCACCATTTATTTGGATATTTGATCTTGGTGGACAAAGATCTCCTATTGGATGACCCGAATCTTCAAAAAAAAAAAAAAGTAAAATAAATAAAATCAAGCAGTAGCCGTATTAGGTTCAAAATAGAAGCAATTCTCGGAGTTACTGAGTTCTGTGGCTGCATTGTTGAATGCTACCTTGATGTGTGCTAGTCTTGAAATGTTGTCTTGGTTAAGTTTTTGAAAAAATTGGAAGGAAATTGAGC
The DNA here is from genome assembly GCA_948099535.1 of Jatropha multifida. NCBI lineage: Eukaryota > Viridiplantae > Streptophyta > Magnoliopsida > Malpighiales > Euphorbiaceae > Jatropha > Jatropha multifida. Next base: position 31,181 of record CANUEX010174303.1, on the reverse strand, counting down.
GAGGGAATTGAAAATAAGATGCTTGGTTGGAAGTCTTTTGTTATGTGCCCAAGATAAATGATTTGTACAGTTGTGATTCATATTTTACTCAGTTAGCTGACATTTTCTTGTATTATGCTAACTCAAATTTATTGTGTTCTCCATGTGGTAAACTTAAATGCAGCCTGTTAGAAATTCCTCCGCCAGTGGTTCATGGAATATCCTGGAGGAAATAAGGAAAGTGAGATCTAGGGCAACTGAAGAGATGTTAAGGACCCGGCGATCATCAATAATTGATTGGTCTACATTGGCTTCAGATGATAAAATGGGCCCTAATTCATTGGTGGTTGATAAAGCAGAATCTGGTATGAAAGTAAAGTGGATAACTCAATACAATTTCTACATGGACCTTTTAGGGTAGTGAAATAGCTACTTTTGCCTTGTTTGAGACAAACTCATTTGGTTAATTGTATGTTGTACTTATAGCTCATTTTATGCCTTGTCAGTTGCACATGTAGCACAGGATGGAGTGCAGAATGAAGTTTCTATACCAGATCCAGCTACTTCAGTTCCTGAACAAAGTCAGGTACTTGAATGGTGGGGTTAGAAATCGTTCAAAAATTTTCACTTAATTTTTTTAAATCTTTTCTACTTTTTTCTTTTGTTTCTCTCTCTCTCTCTCTCTCTCTCTCTCTCTCTCTTCCGCAATTAACTTGCATATAAGAAAAAGGAACTATTTTCTCATCTTAAAACAGCATGAGCAGCTTGCTATTTTACATTTCATACTGAATTTACTAATATGTTTATGATTAAAACAAAAAATTTCATATGTCTAACAATTTTATTAATATTTTTATGAAGGAAGTAGAAGCTAGACAAATTGTTGAGAAAGCTAAAGGTGCCTTTTCCAATTCGGCTAGAGTTTTCTTCTCTTCTTTTTATTGCTACGTAAATTCTTTGTCATGAATTAAAAACTACTAATCTTGGCCTGTGGGATGGCTCAGAAGGGACATTGAGCCAAGGACAAAGACTTCAGCCTTCAGAAGATATGAATGCTGCATCACATAGGTAAGCTTCCCCTGTCAGTCCATCTCTCTTTTCTCTTTCCTCTTCCCTCTTTCCTGTACACATCCTCTTTCCTCTTTAATGCACGCGTGGATTGTTGTGATGCTATTTCTTCTCATTTGACTTCATCTCTCAACATTTTATAGTGGTGGTGATGCTGCTGCTGATGGCCCCAAGGATGGTGATGGGATTGGCCAATCATTGAACTATGCAGTGGGTGGAGATACTTTAGGTTAGAATTTTAAATCTGATGGTCTAATTTTATGGTTTGTTTGGTATAAATGAATTCCATAAAATTTTATGCCATTTTACTACAAATCCAAACTTTCATGTTTGATATAACTGTAAATCCGTTTAGAATTTCACATTTTAATTTCATGAAATTGGTCATATTTTGACGAAATTCTACCAAATGAACTCTAAACTTAAAAAAAGTACAAGTCACCAAGGCTAATGAATCCTTGGTGCAAGTTAGCAACGAAAATTCATTTACAAATGAAAGTTTTTTTTTTTTAAATGAAATGAATTGTACATGGATTTTTCCAGAACAATATGTATGAATTGCCTAACTAATCTTCTCTACATGAAATGCCAGATCCAATATTACCTGAAGTAAATTGTTCCAATGTGGAGGAAGTTAGTGGGAGGAATGATGCAGTCGCTGCTAATGGTTTCACGTCTCCAGGATCTAGGTGAAAAAGAGGCTGGGTCTTTTCACTTTCTGTTTTCTTAATGTAATTTGTTTTTTTTCAAATGATACATTATTTATGGTAATGCTTATTAACGTCCATTCCTCCTTGTTTAGTTTGTATACAAGACAGAAAGGAGAGCTGAAGCTGAAGCTGAAGCCATCTGATGAGCATCACGGTCCTGTTGATTCAGGCCATGACAAGATGACAGGAAATGCTCCCGCTGATGAGATATGTGAGCATTTGAGCGAGTCTCATGTTCAGGTGCCCGCTGTGGATGAGAATGATAGTGCAGCCACAGGCTCCCAAAACAGTTCTAGCATGCATTATGGAGGGCTATCACAGGATCCGTCGCAGCCAAATTTGAAACGTAAGGCGGGCAAGGGCAATGATGTCAAAGTCACCGAGAAGCAACAAGGAGGGAAAAGGAGATATGCGAGGAAAGTGAAGGGACGGGGTAAATAATGTTAAATCTATGTCTGTGTATTTACTGTATATGTGACTATTTAATAGTCTAGAGAGACAGAAGTTACCACGACAGGTATTGTTTAAAATTGTAATGAAATATGAAATGGATAATGGTTAGTTTAGTTTTAACTGAGCAGGCTTTGTGCCCTTAAGTTGGGTGGTTCTTCAGTCGTCGTGACATGTAGGTAGGCATTTCAATTGCAGGAATTGATTTCATATCAGAAGCTACTTAGGCTGCAATGCAGTGGTATTGATTATTTGTTTTGGATTATTTAGAAACAATTCCAAGTCGACCATGAGATGTGCCCTTTTTACTTTATTTAATTATGTGAGCGAGTATTAAGTATCAACAAAATGATTTAAAACAAAAAAAAGTAAGTCACCTTACGTCTTTCCTTTCAATATACTTTGATATATGAAGCTAGAAGGGTGAAGTGCAAAACCAATTTGGGCCGATTAAGATCTTTTGCACCGTGGAATTTGGCCCAATAAAGATCTGTAACTTTCTTCTCACAGGACACGGGTATATAAAACCCTAAAAAGATCGGTAACCGATCACTGGATCAGCGCCAGCTCCGTTGCTTGGACTATGCCTTTATAATTGGATAATCTCTTAACAGTTGACACATCAGTCACTTAGGAAGCAACACAAACGCAATGGATCCTTACCCTTCGTCCTCCGCTCTAATAGCTCAGAAAACCTGGGAACTCGAGAACAATATAATCACGGTGGACACTTCCCCAACCACCAATTCTACAGCGGACGCCTCTTCGGATGCGATTTTCTACTATGACGAGACAGCACAGGCGAAGTTCCAGCAGGATAAGCCTTGGGCCAATGATCCCCACTACTTCCGGCGTGTTAAGATCTCTGCACTCGCACTTCTTAAAATGGTGGTGCACGCGCGATCTGGTGGAACCATCGAGGTCATGGGCCTCATGCAGGGAAAGACCGATGGTGACGCCATCATTGTAATGGACGCGTTTGCTCTTCCTGTTGAAGGAACTGAGACTAGAGTCAATGCCCAGGCAGATGCCTATGAGTATATGGTTGAATACTCCCAGACTAACAAGCAGGTATGCTTTGAATTAGCTTCTCCCAGTCTCTATGTTTTTTTCAGCTGGTAAGATTTTAGGGCTTTCTATGGCCGTTGAAAACGATTTAGAGAAGCCAAACATTGGGTGTTATTGCTGAAGAATGGTTGCGTTGCTGAAATCTTATGTTCTAACGAACGAAACCTAGTTTCTCTGTTAAGATGTGAATTCACATATTCGGCTTGCCAATTCTCTGAAAATCCCAATTTGTAGGTTGTTTTCAGTGCTAATACTTGAATTTTCTGCTTTTTGAGAGAGACTATTAGTTTTGAGAACTGTTAATAGATGTCACAGACTGTTACTTGTTTGCTGAACGTGAACAGTTTCACGCTGTTGCTCTATATTTACAAATAAATAAATCATTTGATAGTTCTTGCTAATAAGAAATATGTTTTTTTAGTACATATAGTTCATATTTATAACTCTCATTAATAATATGCTGTTGTCTAGGCGGGACGTTTGGAGAATGTTGTTGGATGGTATCATTCTCATCCTGGGTACGGATGCTGGCTATCGGGTATTGATGTTTCAACTCAAATGCTTAACCAACAATTTCAAGAGCCCTTTTTGGCGGTTGTTATTGATCCAACGAGGACTGTATCAGCTGGTAAAGTTGAGATTGGGGCATTCAGGACATACCCTGAAGGATATAAGCCTCCAGATGATCCTGTTTCTGAATACCAGACCATTCCTCTCAATAAGATTGAAGACTTTGGTGTGCATTGCAAGCAGGTTATTATATCGATTATTATTTTTTCCATGTGGGTTTCCTTCATTTTCATTTAGCTGATGTTATTATCTATTTCAGTATTATGCTCTGGATATCACTTATTTCAAATCATCTCTTGATTGTCACCTGTTGGATCTTTTATGGAATAAATATTGGGTGAATACTCTGTCATCTTCACCTCTCTTGGGCAATGGAGACTATGTTGCTGGTCAAATTTCAGATTTAGGTAATTCCTTAGTTGTATCTGACTTTTTCAAATGTTGGCTGCTACATTCTATTCTGGTTGTCATGATAAGAAATTAAGGATAACTGCAAATACTTAGCAATCAGGACATAAGTCCGTGGGGTGTATAAGATTGTTTATACCCATTTAGTTGATCTTGCATATTAAATATTCCTATTATATCTATCAAGCTGAATAATGGTCTGTTCATTATACAGCTGAAAAACTGGAGCAAGCAGAGAATCAATTGGCTCACTCCCGATTTGGACCACTAATTGCACCATCTCAAAGAAAGAAAGAGGTGGGTGCTTTATTCTTACTTTTTTATGTATTATTTGATATAGAGATTTTTTTTTCTTTTTGGGTTCTTGGCATTGGTTTCAATTTCTTGGAAGCTTTTATTGATGCGACTTTTTGCTGGGTCGTTACATCAATTTCTTTTTACTATTGATGGAAATCTAAGTGCTATTGTCCCTTAAAAAGTATTTTGTTGCGGAATAGCGTGCTTTAGCATTTCTGATTTGGGTTTTAAAGCCAGCTATATAAAAACAATAGAATGTAGATTTGTGCCTCCGCGTCCACGTGTGGACATGTTTGAGTCTATAGTTGGTACTTATATGAGTTGAAATTCTGCGAATATGCTTATGGCAGTCCTTTTTCTTTAATTTCACATGCACAGCTATTCATTGTTCATGTTAATCCATCTAACTTGGTTGTTTAGCTTCCTGCTTGAATCAATCAAAATTGATGGAAAGTTTATTGGTTTCAGACGGCAAATATCAAACAGCAAGACAAACTTGTAAACGTGTTGGGCCACTGTTAGGGTATGGGATGAGAATGCTGTTAGTCTTGTAGGGCCTATTTGTAATAATGTTTTGGAGGCTTAGTTGCATTTTGTTGAATATTATCGCTCTGAGCTGTAACAGCATTTGCTGAGTTGTCAGTTATGAGCTTGTGTGGCAATATTTGATGATGTGTGCGCCACATCAAGAGCAGTATATTAATGACCTGTTTTGCACTATTGAAATTAATAAAGAATATATTTTCCTTTTATCTCTTATTTTCTCTTTCTATCTTCTTCTTCCTCTTCCCTTCTCTCAATGAACAATGAAACCTAATCCGCAATCTCCCCATGTTAGGCATGTTAGGTTTACTCCAAACTGAACCAAATGGCCACCTTGTTGCATATAATATTTGTGTATCACTTTAAGCAATGGTGATATAAGCACTCTATCCTCCTCTGTATTCATTCTTCTATTATTGATCTTTCGCATGGGAAGAAGTTTTTTTTTTTCTCTCTTCATAATAATGTTAGCTACTTGTGTTAATAACATGAGTTCTTTCTTTCTATCTAAGAACCATTGACTAATGTTCCTTTTTTAATGTTTGTTCAAGAATTACTTGCAACTATTAGAAGTACTTATTCACAAAACTATTTAAAATCTCTATGAGCCGAAAAACTTTTGGAAATTTCAGTTACCCTCAATGGATTGAACTTGGATGAATTCCTAGAGAGCTGTCTGCTATTGTAATTTGCACACTTTTTCCTCCTTGTTTATGCTCTAGTTTTTTTTCTTCTTCAATACATCTGTTCTTTGGTCATCTAATTTTGTGAGTGGATGTTTGCATGAGGTTAATAATTGATTTTGGATCACCACTGATATTAATTGCAGGAAGAATCTCAGCTTGCTAAAATTACTCGAGATAGTGCTAAAATAACTGTGGAGCAGGTCCATGGTCTAATGTCACAGGTAATTGGCCTGATTGCGATGCTTACTTTCAACAATTTAATTATTTGGTTTAAAACAATTTGTTATAGAAAACTCTCTGCTTATGGTGAACATTGAATTGATCTTCTCTATTTGTGCTTTAGGTTATCAAGGACATCCTTTTCAACTCTGTACGACAATCTAGTAGGTTGCGCACTGAGGGTTCTGGTCCTGAGCCAATGGTGGAAAGCTGATCAAAACTCACCAGTGAATGTAAAGAGGATGGATGTTCCCTCCCCTTGCAGAGTTTGAAAATTTTATTACGAAAAGGGAAAAAAATGAGTGAAGTATAAACGAAGCTTTGGTGATTTTGTTCCTCCCCAAGCAGATGTAAATTCTTTTTTCGCATCCATCATTGAATTGGTGGGATTTAGACTTCTGATAATTTGGTAATTTATACGTGTCTACAGATTAGCAAGTTAACATATTTACAGATACTCTTTTTACCTCTCTTTGGTTCCATATGCATGAGGAGTGCTTGGTATACAGCATCTGTCCTTCGCCTTTCCCTCGTTTGGTAATCGAAACGGCAAAAATCAAATAGAAACGACGACTTTATTAATATGCCTCAAAAACTAAATCGAGCGGAAGCGAACACAGAATTAAGAAGAGAATATCAATTCAGACGAATGCTGAAGCTAATACTCATTCTGGATGTTTAAGCTCAGAAGGGAAGTAACTCTCGGTTATATCTTGTGGTTCGGGAGCTTGGATTTTGTATTATCTTCTGATAGATGATATCCTTGAGAGAGAGATATGGTATGGATGTTATTTTCTGATATTGTTCATCTTTTCTTTCTTTTAAATTTGAAGTATGTCACGTGCAGTTGACAAAAAGGGTGAAATTCGGGTTCGATTTGGACTTTCCTCCATAGCATGGTGTATTGTTCTATAGCTGTCTTTTGTTTTTCGAAGGCAGAGGTGCAAAGGGGAACCACCGACTACTGAGATTTCACTAGTTGCGTAAACCACCAATTCAACTACTCGTTCACAAGTCTCAGGATTTTTATTTTTATTTTTAGTAAATTTAAGAGATGATAGAGCAATAATTTGCCAAGCCACACGCAGGCTACCAGTCATTCCTCAAATTATTAAAGTAGTTATAGTTGATATGGAAAAGCAAACGCTCCTCTCCTAATTAAATCAGAGCTTGGAGTTGAATATGAACCACAAGTCATGCGCGGCAAATTGCAATCATAAATGCTGAGAGCGATTTGAAGATAGCTAAAAGAGAAACCAAGAACTGGTGAATCATATGGAAAGGTGGGAGCTGACAGCCAAACGTCTTTAATCCATTGGATGAATCCTACACATTTGATTACATTGTGCTATAAGAACCCATTTTATGTATACCCAAAAGAAACAAAAATATGCACAGGTGCGGTTCACATGCAAAGAAAGAAAGCAAGCACCTTGTGAGTTTCATTTTTCTCTGATGCGTATTTTTCAGATTGTAATCATTTGGATGGAAAAGTGTAAGGCCCTTTTCGAGCGACCTTCTCATCACTATCATCATACCACTGTTGAGCAATATAACACAAAAAGGCCTTACCAAATCTTCCACTTTTTATCTCTTAGTGGGTATTGCGCTTACACTGATCTTTACAAATCATGCTCTTCATGACTCTCTCTCTTTCCACCAATTTCTTTCAAGATTAGATTCTTATAAGATAACAAAAAGGGTCGTCTTTCACAAGGAATGGTCCTCCTCATGAGTTTTGGTTTGGAAATTGGGGATGTTATATGTGGAGTCAGCTCTCAACTTTGAAGTTCAAACTTGTGACATTGTCACATGCGACTGACTCTCCATCACTGACTGCCTCACCCTCCATTTATAAGTCTTCTTTTTAACTTCTCTTTATCTTGTTTTATATTTTCTGTGCCTAAGCTTGAAACAGAGCATGTGAGACCATTTCTCTACACTCTTGAAAGAAACACCTGCCTTGCTTCTGTTGGCCTCTTACTATTGGTTGATGTTTCTCCTTCCTAACAGTATTTCTTCCAGTAAAATTAAAAAGCATAGTTGTTTTCCCGTGAAAAATCTTCAGGAGTCATCTGCTCAATTGCCATTAATGTGTCAATTTGAAGCTTGCTTTCTTTACCCATTGTGGCGCCTTGGAGGCGTTGTTTCTTTATTCTTCCTTTTAAATAATTCTTTGTTCGTAAGATCTTCAAATAATAATTAATAAATCCAAGATTGATTTTAAATTAGTATGCAGACACGTATTGTGAGAGAGAGAATATTATATTTTCAAATTATCGAAATTAATTAATTAATGTTGGTAAAGGATAATTTGTAATAATAATGCTTTGTTGATAAAGAAGAATTCAGTCCATTCACTCACTCATATTCATAGGGATATATGCTCTACCCACTTTCCTTAGTGCTTGTCTACTCCAAAAAACTGAACCACGTAATTCCCCGTTTGTTATTTTTCTAATTCTCAAAGCAAAAAATAACATTTCAAGGATAGGTTGGCCTCTAAGACCAAAAAGATAAGGGAAGACCCATTTTTTAAAAAAGGATGCAATACTTAGATGATCAATTCAAAAGGGAAAAAGAATAAAAGGATGCATATTTGGTCAATAAACTAATAATCTGATTTCTTCTTTAACTATGCACGTAAAAAGGGATATTTTTTTACAACTCTAAATTAAAGATTACGGCGACTTAAATAAATTTTAGATAACATAGCAACGATGTTGAGTCAAACTTCATATACAACACAACACAACACAAAATGTTCGAGTGCCTGTCTTCAATGGAACGAGCCAATTGCTCACAGTTACCTAAGAATCTTCTTTGTGAGGTACACATCAATAGGACAGCAATAATAAAATGAAAAGCAATGGTGCCAAAGAATCTTCTTCAGCATTCAGCAGGTCTTTTCAATGGGGTAGGAGTAGGAGTAGGAGTGGGTGGGGACCTTAGGGAGGAACCAATTGCTCTTCATTCACTGAAAATAGTCATAAACACTAGAAATGGCTGTTGCTGTTGCTATTGTTGTGAGTGGGAATATAATATATTCCCTTAGTTATTTATAAGCCAAACCAATTATGCCATTTTCTTTCAACTGTAACCACTACATGTTTGTCCCCCCCAATCAAATCTAATATAACTACACATTTCCAATTGTCCAATTAAAAAAATATTACAGTAAACTTGAAGTTCTAAATAACGTTCGAGAAAAAATTTTAGTTATAAATAAAAATATTAATTTCAATCTCTTATTTAAAAACCGGTTGAAACATGCTTGAAATAGGATTTGATTTGAAGAAACCCTAATTTAATTTTAATAAAACAAGCCGGTGGAGGTGGAGGTGGAGGTCTATAAGGGTTACAGTATATTATAAGATTTTCTAATGATAGCTCAGTGTGTGGATTGTTTGGGACAGGACAAACTTTTACCGGAAACCAAAAGAAAAATAAAAAAGGATGTAAACGAGAATTGTACGTTTTTCTGGTACGGATTTGGCTCTATAATATAATTAAGTGTTAAGCAATGGCATGAGATGGTGACTGTCGGTGACGAAAACAGAACCTAATGCCTTACGAAGACCGCAATGCCAAAATGACTAATTGCCTTGGGCCACTGAGATGACTATTCTTTTGAATTTCTTAAAAAGAAAGGAAGAGAGAATACAATTAGCAGTTAGGTAGAATTAAGAGAGTTGAAGTGCGTTGTACAAGAAAAATCAAACAAGTGTGTTGTTAATTGAGGATTGTGGAAGAAAAACACCATGCAATGTATAGTATATTTACTACTCCATGCCAATTTAGATAACGTTGAGGAATTAGTGTGTGGTTGTAGGAAATTTCTGGCAGACACTCCAACTTGAACCCCCACCGCTCTTCCGTCCAATACGTTGACCAATCCAACCTAATCTAAATTCAGATGATGCAATGGACTAGTAGGCACGATTTTATAAACTACGAGTCAGAAAGCTAACATCTTTCAGTTAATGAAATGGCCCATATTTCGCATTGCCAACTGCCATGTGCCAGTGGGAAATGGGAACCAACGCCACCAAATCTGGAGGATTATTACCAATCCCATCCCTGCCCTTTGAACTTTGTTCTTTCAGTTCCCCACAATCCCAAAATCTATCTTTTTAATTTTAAAACATAAGTCAAAATTAAAGAAAACAAAAGTTTGACTTTTCTTCTGTGGATTTATGTTATGAGGCTGGCTAACCTAAATATCAAAGGTCAATTTCATATTAGTTAATGTGATTTTGCAAGTCAATTACCGCCGTCTCCCTGTCGTGTGAACACGACTAATTCCACAATATATCAATCTGGTCCATAATTAAATTGCCTTCTAAATGTTTTTTCTTCTTAAATAGTAATTCCCTTTTAAATCTTAAACAGCTACAACTGTGTACTGTTTTGTAGTACTTCAAATTTATCCTAACTAACATCTGAAATGAAGTGTACGGTTGAAGACAAACATTGTACTTTTCAAAAGAAACTGTAAGCTTGTTTTTAATTAATCCTATAAAACAACATGGAGGAAACTTACGGTGGTTGTGCAGACAATCCGACGACCCACAATTTGCAACGCTAAGGAAACCCGACCTCTTTCGCGTCGACTCGATCCACCCACCGCCATGGACGCCCACGTAATCTGATTAAGGAAATCGAGCGTGAGAGAAAGGAAGATTGCGCATTGATTTCTGCTCAAGTTATTAACTGTGTTTTTTGTATTTGCACCACGCGCATATTCCCACGCTCTATTGTTTATCACTTCAAGTCGTTTCTAGCTTTATACTATTTACCAATTACCAAATCATTTAATTGATTTCTTTCCAATAAAAATTGAAAGTATTTTACATTTTTTGAACTTAATATTATTCCCCAAAAAAATTTAAAAAATAATCTTTAAATTATTATCCAAATACCTCTGTTTCTAAACTTAATTATAGAATTTCTAAAAAATAATTTTATCAATACTTTAATCATTTCATCCGATGCTATTAGGTTTAGAAATGAGAATTCAGTTGATTTGATTTGAATTAAAAACGAAATAGTTTTATTTAATTAAAATAGCTTTTAGATAAGTGCATACATTTATTATTTAGGTTTAGTACGAATTCGGAAATGTGTTATGCCCTAATCAGGCTGAGATTTGCTTACCACAAGTTGAACTCCCACGGATTGGACTATTACCGCGAGAAAAGCAAGAGATGTACTTTTGAAAAAGGAGAAGGAAAGTTTGTGAAGGCTTGCCTGGGGACGTTTGTAACCGGAGCATCTTCCAAGTTTCACCACTCGTCTCCCACATTTGCACGCAATGAGCGCGTGGCAGGTCAAAATTGACAAAGGGCATAAAGTGCCATTTGGTAGACCCCACCTCAGCTTTCTACATCCCGGAGTCCGGGTATATATAGCAACTCGAGTAGCCTCATTCAAAGGTCGAGATATAGAGGGAGACTCTTTTTCTTCTCTCCACTAATTAGCTTTCGCCACTTCTACTGCTCCTCCTCCTTCTCGGATTATGAGTGTCTGAGTGCCCTTCTCTCCCCATCTCGCTTGTTATATATAATCTATCACAGAGTCCTCCAATAATTAACCGAAGATGTCGACCAAGGGCGGCATCAGTCTAGAGGAGATAAAAAACGAGTCCGTTGATCTGGTATTCTCACCTTTTTCGATTCTTATCTTGTTTTTTTTTTTTAATTTAGAAAAGCACGAGTTGGTTCTTTTTAATTGTCACTGTAATCGTACGATTATGATCGTGTTTTTTCTTGCTTGAACATAAGTGCTCTATGCAAGCTTGAGATCTCGTGGAGTTAATGTGTGGTAGACCAATTATATTTGGCTATTTTCTCCTCTTCTTGGTTCTTATCATTGATATTAACACCAGTTCTCTATGGAAGAATGGCAAACAATTAAATCAGACTCGGTTTCTTTGATAATATGTTTTAGATTTGGTTCTGCTTTTCTATCTGTATAAAGTTTTGTGTGAGAATACCAGTGAATGAAGTGGTTAGGAGAGAATATATTTTTTAATAAAAAATAAAATAGTTTTAATTTGTTCTTTTGATATTAAGAGTTGTTTTTCCCATAGGAGAGTGGTCACAGAATCTGATTAGGTTTTGGTTAAAATTTTATTTTAAAAAATGTTATATTTCCATATTTCTTGCAACTTTTTCGCCGATGGTATATTCAACAATCGCGTCGAAACTTTCGTGAACAGTATATGTTCGGGTAATTGGGGTGGGTGAAGGATTTTCCACAAGAAGATGATAGGAGACTTTTTGGTTCGCCTCGGCAACGTGGAATTTTCTATTTTTCTATTTTTTTTAATTTAAAGTATTAAAAAGAAAATAGATAGTTATTACGAGATCGGCGCGAGTGAAAAGTGCTGGTGAATGTTTTGTCTTTATAAATCTAGGGCGACGCGTGTTTAATTAAATGGGCTGCTCAGTTCCGTAATATTTTTAAAATATTTATCACATTAATAAATATTTTATTTTTTATATATAATTAATAATTATTATTTTAATTTAATAGTTAAAAAAATTTAATATTTCAAATACGACAAAGAATAGGAAGGAGAGGCAGTAAGACACGGTGAGATTTAGAGGTCAATCCAGCGAGGTGGGAACATCTGTGGTCTACAAAATTAGGTGATTCTATTGCTTGGGCGTGAATATAACGCTCCCAATCACATGAAACAAGTGGGATCACAACGCACGTATCTTCAAAGTTACGCAGCCAATCTCTCTATTGGTTCTTTATTCTCCTTCTTGTTAAAAAAAATATTTTGTTTTGGTTCATGTGATCTGCTGATTCCTTTCCTGTGTTATTTATTCTTCCATAAAAATAGCTCGATCAAGATTTTTACAATTTATATTTTATGTGCATTAGTCTGCATCTCTAATCAAATCTTGAAACGATCAATGTCAAATCTCACACTTTCTTTGTACGGAATGAGTATTTTATTTCCCTAAGAGGTGTATTGAGATATGAAAATACTTCCGTGATACTTCACATAACATATTCATTGTTCACATATACTGATACATTCAGGTTTCACCCATTTTGTTTAATAATTTTCACACAGTTGCGACTTTTCTTACAAAATAATAAACGAATTTATTTTCTTAATTATTGGTATTTTTCTCAAATTAATTTATTTTCAATTCTCTCTCCATCAAACATTAAAATTAGTTTAATTAAAATAGACCTTGGATTCTGGTAGACTTGCCTATTGGGTCCTCGTAGCGACTTGGTTGGAAATAATTGTGCTTATCTAATTTTCCACCTAATGGGCGCTAAGATTAAGCTTAAATAAACTGCAATCTTTAAGAACATAACCATTGATGTGATGGTTGATGGATGGCACATGTTCTATTTACTCCTATTTCTGATTTTGAGGGAAATTTAAGTAATAATATATCCAATCCAAATCCAAAGGCTTCAAATCACTCCCTTGGCGGCAACTGGATCGTCAAATTTGTCTGCTTGAATTTGTTTGGTACATTTTTCTACGAACTCATACCGCAGGGAATTTAGATTAGTTCAAGTCAGAGGGATAAAGAGATAGATGTGAATTCGTTTCTGCAGTTTAGACCTTCAACTAAACAATCCTGTTTTGCTTTCAGGAACGGATTCCTATAGAGGAAGTTTTTGAACAGCTGAAATGTACCAGGGAAGGTCTTTCTTCAGAGGAAGGAGCCAATCGGCTTCAAGTTTTTGGACCCAACAAATTAGAAGAGAAAAAGGTCAGTCTGGCAATCTAATGGTCTCGTAGGTGGTCCTTTTTATAAAATATCAGTTTCTCAAAATTTGAAGTAATTCTACATTTTGCAAACAGGAGAGCAAAATTCTCAAGTTTTTGGGCTTTATGTGGAATCCATTGTCATGGGTCATGGAAGCTGCTGCTCTGATGGCCATAGCTTTGGCAAATGGTGATGGAAGACCTCCAGACTGGCAGGACTTTGTTGGCATTGTTGCACTGTTGTTTATAAACTCCACAATCAGTTTCATCGAAGAAAACAATGCTGGAAATGCCGCAGCAGCCCTCATGGCTGGTCTTGCTCCCAAAACCAAGGTGACAATCACATAGTTGTCAGACACCAACTGCTTGGTTCAGTTTTTGGAATTATTCCTATGTAACAGTTTTTCAATCCCTTCACGTGGAAAAATGTAGGTTCTCAGAGATGGCAGATGGACTGAGCAGGAAGCTGCAATTTTGGTTCCTGGAGACATTATCAGCATTAAATTGGGAGATATAATTCCCGCTGATGCCCGTCTTCTTGAGGGTGATCCTTTAAAGGTTGATCAATCTGCCCTTACTGGGGAGTCTCTTCCTGTTACTAAGAACCCCTCAGATGAAGTGTTTTCCGGCTCAACGTGTAAGCAGGGTGAAATCGAAGCGGTTGTTATTGCCACTGGTGTGCATACCTTTTTTGGTAAAGCTGCTCATCTGGTGGACAGCACCAATCAAGTTGGACATTTCCAAAAAGTTCTGACTGCCATTGGTAACTTCTGCATTTGCTCAATTGCCGTTGGAATCATTGTTGAACTTATAGTCATGTACCCAATACAGCATCGCAAGTACAGAGATGGAATTGATAACTTATTGGTTCTCTTGATTGGAGGAATTCCCATTGCTATGCCAACTGTTTTATCAGTCACCATGGCTATTGGTTCGCACAGGCTTTCCCAACAGGGCGCAATTACCAAAAGAATGACAGCCATTGAAGAAATGGCAGGCATGGATGTTCTCTGCAGTGACAAGACTGGAACTCTGACCCTGAACAAGCTGACCGTTGACAGGAGTCTAATTGAAGTGTTTGCAAAGGGTGTGGACAAAGAGTATGTTATCCTTCTTGCTGCTAGAGCTTCAAGAACTGAAAATCAGGATGCTATTGATGCTGCAATTGTAGGAATGCTTGCAGACCCTAAGGAGGTATAAGCTTCTGATGCCTACTTTCTCCTTTGTTGTCTTACTCTAATCTATCACAGAGACAGAGGTTTGATCATAATAAATTTAATAATTGGGCAGGCACGAGCTGGTATTAGAGAGGTTCATTTCTTTCCATTCAACCCTGTGGACAAGAGGACTGCCCTGACATACATAGATTCTGATGGAAACTGGCATCGAGCTAGCAAAGGTGCACCTGAGCAGGTAAAATACTGCTTTTCTTCGTACCAGCACCTGGAGCATGAAACATTTAGGGAGAGAACTGCTAACTCATTCTTTTTTTCCTTTTTGTGCCTTATAACAGATTTTAGCCCTATGCAATTGCAAGGAGGATGTAAAGAGAAAGGTCCACTCCGTGATTGATAAGTTTGCTGAACGTGGGCTTCGGTCTTTAGCTGTTGCAAGACAGGTCCTTGATTTGATGATCTTATCTACTTCTGTTTCTTGTTTAACTGAAAAATCTATAATATCAATGTTAACTCAATGACTCTTGTGCAGGAAGTACCTGAGAAAACAAAAGAGAGTCCGGGTGGGCCATGGCAGTTTGTTGGATTGCTGCCTCTTTTTGATCCTCCCAGGCATGACAGTGCTGAAACCATTAGAAGAGCGCTCAACCTTGGCGTGAATGTCAAGATGATTACTGGTAATAATTTTTAAACTGACTTCAATTTTCTTTTGAAAAATAATCATTGCTTATATATTATATGACCTTTCTTGATGCACAGGGGATCAGCTTGCTATCGCTAAGGAAACTGGTCGCAGGCTTGGAATGGGAACTAACATGTATCCGTCTTCTTCATTGCTTGGACAAGACAAGGATGCTTCTATTGCAGCCCTCCCTGTAGATGAGCTGATTGAAAAGGCTGATGGATTTGCTGGAGTTTTCCCAGGTGATTTTTGTTTTCTATTATGGGAACTTCTAAACTGCCACTCAATTAATACTTTCTAGGAGACATTTTCCATGGTATATACAATATTGTTTAACTATTCTGCAGTCTCTGACATCCATGCTCCAAGGTGATTATTTGTAGGATATTTATGAATTTTTGCCGTGCTGTTGCATGCTTCTTGGATAGAACATGCAATTGTTAATAGGACCACCTTCGTTTCTCTTTTTGTTTGTCAATTTTTTAACTACGCTTCCTTGTTTTTGACACCTCTTTTGTATTTTAACAGAACACAAGTACGAAATTGTTAAGCGGCTACAGGAGAGGAAGCACATCTGTGGAATGACAGGGGACGGCGTTAATGATGCCCCAGCTTTGAAGAAGGCAGATATCGGAATTGCTGTTGCTGATGCTACCGATGCTGCCCGAAGTGCTTCTGACATCGTCCTTACTGAACCTGGGCTTAGTGTGATTATTAGTGCAGTCCTGACCAGCAGAGCCATCTTCCAAAGGATGAAGAACTACACTGTGAGTTGCAGTTTCTGCCATTTTTGCTACTGCATTTCAAACATTGTGGCATTCTATTAATAATCCAAGCTCACTGAATGTTGTGCTTTCTCTATCGCAGATATATGCAGTCTCAATTACAATACGTATTGTAGTGAGTATCAAAATTCATTTGAGATTAGCATAAATTATTGTCAAGCTGTTCTTGATCTTTATTTTAATCTCTCTGTCTGTTTATAATATGGCAGTTTGGATTCATGTTTATCGCCTTAATATGGAAATATGACTTTGCTCCATTCATGGTTCTAATTATTGCCATCCTAAACGATGGTGAGCTCTTGGGCAAACTTTTTTTTTTTGTTATTTTTAATATTAACCAGTTTGTTTCAACGTTTTACCATTTTTTATGCCATCAGCATTTGTCTGATAGTGTGAATCGATTTGCATCTAGGGACAATCATGACAATATCAAAAGATCGAGTGAAACCATCACCACAGCCAGATAGCTGGAAACTTAAAGAGATATTTAGCACTGGTATTGTTCTTGGAGGTTACTTGGCCCTAATGACAGTGGTATTTTTCTGGGCTATGAAAGACACCGACTTCTTCTCGGTAAGAAAATACTCCATCTATATCTGCGAGAAAGGCAGACACAGTTAGCTTTGATTTCTTGATCTCTCGTATATTTATGTATTTATCCATGCAGGACAAGTTTGGGGTAAGATCATTGCGACACAATGATCGTGAAATGATGGCAGCTTTATACTTGCAAGTGAGTATTGTGAGCCAGGCCCTCATTTTTGTCACAAGATCTCGCAGCTGGTCCTTTGTTGAACGTCCTGGACTTCTTCTTGTCAGTGCTTTCATAGTTGCTCAGCTGGTAAGGCTTAATCAGATGTATCCTGATGAAATGAACTCATTTAAAAAGCTTTCTATGAGATGTATTTTTTCCCCAAATAATGTTTCTATTTTAACTACTGCACAGGTGGCAACGTTGATAGCCGTTTATGCGAACTGGGATTTTGCTCGTATAGAGGGGTGTGGGTGGGGATGGGCTGGCGTGATCTGGCTATATAGTGTGGTTACTTATCTGCCACTTGATCTCCTCAAATTTGCAATTCGCTACATTCTGAGCGGCAAGGCCTGGGATAATCTTTTGGAGAACAAGGTGTGTTTTCCGTTTTTTGGGTAAAATGGAATCCTGAGTGAAATTACTTCTTCTACTGATCCGTTTTCTTCTTAACACAGACTGCCTTTACAACAAAGAAAGACTACGGAAAAGAAGAGAGAGAAGCCCAATGGGCCACAGCTCAGAGGACACTTCATGGCCTTCAACCACCCGAAACCAACAACTTCTTTGGTGAAAAGAGTGGTTACAGGGAGCTTTCAGAGATCGCAGAGCAAGCCAAGCGACGGGCGGAGGTTGCAAGGTTAGCAACCAGTTTTCAACTTGCATATATTAAATACAGTCTCATTTTTCTTTTAATATTTCTGACAAAGGAAGCGTTGATTTTTGCAGGCTGAGGGAGTTAAATACTCTTAAGGGGCATGTTGAGTCGGTGGTGAAGCTGAAGGGACTTGACATCGACACAATTCAACAACATTACACAGTTTAATGAAGTTACATGTCTCGAAACAGGGACAAGAAGGAAGACATGATGACGAACAATGCCTAATTCAAAATTTTCTCTAGATTAGAATGATATTCACTCTTGCTATAATTTGTGATACTTTTTTTTTTTTTTTTTTTTTTCTGGGGGGAGTCGCTTTTGTGGACACAGGAGAGTTATTCTCCTTCAATAGCTATAAGTATCAGTTATATAATTTTACTCAGTTTTATCTATCTTTAATTTTACGGGCTTTCCGTCATTTTTTGGCACCCGCATGTACAAATTACAGCTCAGAAAACGGAAAGCACCCTGCCAATGTGACCCTTTATCACACATAATTACACGTTCCCTGTTCTAAAATATAATATTTTTTAAAGAAGTAATTAATTCTTATAAATTAATAAAATCAATGGCAACCATTCTAATATGAATAAGAGTAAATTTGATGAAGGATCAACGATTTATATTTCAAAATAATAATTCTAAAATGATTTCCTCGAATATCCATCAATTTCACCTCGGACTAAAATGAGCATACATGCAGTAATGACAGAATACTACGGCTCAGAAGTTATAAATGAAATATTCAATAGGCGAGATATGCGAAGAATAAATCATACTGCTCTGCAATCTGATAAGCCAAGTTTGTTTACAATCTTGCATATGGCATACTAATTCACAACTCACTAGCGAGTCATAATTAACCATGGGGATTTTGTGTGCTTAGCAATTGTTGTATGATTTATGCTACATCCTATTATGCTACAGCTTTGTACATTGAACGTTTTTTGCTGCAAAAATGAAGCAGCATCAAGTTGAGCTCGTATCCTGAAATATTTGCCGAATGGCTTGAGGCAGATTCAGTACAATCTCTGCATAAGCTGTGACAGAGACAAAGGGAACAACAAATTATGATAAGAAAAGAAAACGAATACAAAAGGCAAGCAGTCATAAGAATGGCAAGGCGGTAACACTCCATAAAGGCAGTCATTTATTAGAATGTTACCAAAATATATCACATCCTTTACTGTGCAGGTTGGCAATCATGTCTTGCAATGGTGAATGGAAAACTAATTATCAGAAAACAAAAGACCTTATCATGAGTTGACCTTGCTCTTAATTAACTGTAATCAGAAAAATATTCAGAAATAAAAAAATTAAACATAGGCTCAGAAACATATGTAGGTGTAGATAATTAGGGAGAGACTATGGATCATCAATAAAATCCAATTCTTGTTTATGTGACAGTCACCTTCATTTTAGTACACCTATTGCCAATGTACGAAGACCTTATTAAGATTAATTTGACTTTTGACCAAGTAAGAAGCTTCTATGCCCTCAAGTGCAGATTGAATTCTATTCATATTTGTGTGTGGTTTCTCTTTGTTCTTTTACTAGGCGAGTAAGAGAAAACCTAAAGAACGAGAGACCAGAGGGAAGCATCATCTAATGGAAAGCTCAACCTTGACAATAGGTACTACACATTTGAGAGAAAGTAACACCTTCGGGTAAACTCATCGTACGTAAAGCATCCTCAGCATACGATAAGCGAGCAGGACTTGGGAGACTTCCCAGTGCTCCATTTTTCTTCATTGGCCATGTGAACACTCTGACTCTAGTAGGCAGTACACAGATGAGATCTGCATATCTAAGACTGACTGTTACCTTGCTGCAACAAGAAATATAGAGTAAAAAATCAGTTTAGAAGTGCATAAATGATATATGTATCAGATGTACAAAATATAATACTTTTCCCATAGCTCATATGATATTATTGCTAACTACAAGTTTAGTTTTGTAAGTGAAAAAATGTAAGTTAAAAATTTAAACCAAAATGAAGCAAAAGTCATTAAAACCTATTGATGGGGATAAAATAAAAGTTTGCAGAATGAGCATTCCAGTAATGTTAGCATAGCCAAGATCAAAAGGAACAATTTAGACAAAAATGAATAATAAAGAATGCAGTGCCTCAAAATGCACTAACCAATCAAAATCATCCAATACGAATTCTATCATATGGTACGGAAGGCTATGGTACAGCTCTCCAATTTGATTTCCATACAACTCCTTGATAAGCCGAACCTGCAGAAGGATATGAAAGAAAGTGAGACAGAAAATTATGGCATTTTATTTAATCACAACTTATGAATGTAAAACTACTTTTCCAATGGAACAAGGAAATCAAATTAATCCTTCAACAATTTCCAACAGCCAAGTATCTATCAAAGAAATATTTCCATCTTATGCTGAAAAACTAACCTAAATTCATCAAGGAAAGAGTCAATCCATTGTTTAGGCAATTGAACTACGAGAAAGAAATTCCTGAAGGAGATTGCCAAGAAAAATATAAGCCTCCAAAACCAAGACTGCCACTTTCTTCTTTCCTATATGAACTAGTCATGTCAGGCATAAAAAGCTGAGCCATACTATCTTACCACAGTTTTTTGAAGTTCAAGAAACTGATACACTCAACCTTGATTAATACAAACAAACTGAAAGAGTAATTCAATCTCAGACAGAATTATTAGATTTTTGCATTTCTCTGTTATTTCCTTTTATCTATATGATTCCGGGTTCCTGATGAGAGAGCCAGTAATTTGGGGATAATGTCAATCAATGTTTTGTAGTATTAGGTAAACAAACAAATCAATATGTCCAGTAAAAACATAATAAGGGCCCCCTATAACTTCAGATCTAGCAGGCTCAATGAACTACACCTAAAGATTGACAAACAAATATCTCAAGTTGAAAAGAGTCACTTGCAACAGTGAAAAGAGTGGAAAAAACATTAAACTCATTGCTGCAAATGTTCAAAGATCCATGGGTTTAAGAAATCTACTGAAAGACTTGGATTTTGAAAGAATTGTGTTTTGCAAACAGGAATTTCCCAATGGCACATCCGGTCGGTAGCCGGGCTCCAGGACATTACTACCTCGGCGACTATCGACCCGAGCCCAAAGAAGGAAAAGAACGGACAAAAGTGAGGAGTTCAGCGGCGATATATAGTGGAGGATGGGGGTCAACCTCTTTCATGAACCATGGCCTGGACTATTAATATGCATAAGAACAACATACCTGTTCCCTTCGATCAACATAAGCCTGCAGTAGTTCTCCGACATAATCTATAAATCTCTGAAAGGAAATCATTAAGCAACATTGAGATAACTCAAACACTGCAGCAACATAAAAAAAGGACATGTTGGGAAACCAACCTTACCATAGCATTGGAAGAAAGAAGATCATTTTCTGCTTCTCGTATTGGCAGAAAGAAAGGAATTGTGTGTTCAAGGACAGTCATCTTTTCAAGAAAGGACTTGCTCTCAAGCACACAATGATAGAGTTCACAAGGTTCTCCTAAAAAAAATAGAGAAATAGATAAATTGGCTTTCCAATTGCATAAACTAATGGATGACATCTGCAAAGGAACAAATGAATAAAGGAATTGAACAGAAATTTTTGCATGAAAAGTTTTCTGCATCATATTAAGTTAAAATTTCAAAGTTTCACAACAAATCATTCTGTGAATCAAAGTGCAGCATTCCTCTTGAAAGGAAAAAATCGAAAAAGTACAAGGGCTTTTATTATCAACATTTTAAAGGCAAAGGGAAGCACTGAGCTTAAAGATTAAAAACTTTTAAATATAAGACCGGAGCTCATTCAGAAAAGGTAGTTTACTTCACGCTTTTCAGTAAATATTTTTTAGAAGACTCCAAAAAGCGCTAGAGAACCCAGCTTTTCAATGATCTAAAATAAAATGGAAATTGACCTCATGCCTGTTGTCACAGAACACTAAGCAGTAATAACAAGCATGACATAAATATTAAACAGTAATTGCTATTATATATACAATGGAATTCTGGCAGAACTACACTTGTAATGGATGCTATAGGATTTACATCAAAATACCTGCAAAAGATGTCTCATATTGAATGCCAATTCTTGCCCCTTCTAAACAACAAATCACCTGTTCACATAAAAGTTAATATTCAATAAATGACTTGCCTCAAAACATCTGTCAATTAGAAACTGCATTAACTACTATTGACATTGTGTCCTTGAATCACTCTGGGTCCTAACAATAACTTCAAACTTAACAATCCTTCTCCAAATCAATATTTGTCATGCAGGCATCAAATGAGCAACATTACTTAATATGCAGCTGGAGAAAGTTTTTGTCCCAAACCCCAAGTGCAATTCACAAAGAGAATCTGCTTCTAGGAAACATTACCTTGTTTCCAGCTCTATATGTAAGTTTATCCTCAGAGTTATGACCTAGCACATTCAAATCCCCTGTCATTGCCTTTCTGTCAGCCTCCATGTGAACCTGATGAAAAGGCAATATCAGTTCAATAAACATTTCATCAATACCCAAATGATATAAAGTAGATGTAAAGAAAAGACAGTAAATAGTGTCGCCAAATATATAAAGACAAATATTGTAAAGTTTAAGGTGTTTATCGATTCACTCATATTTCAACATTGGATTATGATGAGATGATAACCATCCAACTACTACAAAGTATTCAATGAAGTTATACCCTCTCTCTTATTGTAGCTAATAGCCCATCATTCCATTCTTCACCATCTAAATAAACCTCTGCAAGCAAAAAAGTCAAAATAAAATAAAAAATCATTTTACAAACAACAAATTAAGGTACAAGAATGATTAAATTGGATGCTAATGAATAAAAGGTGAGGAAGAGGGAAACAGAGACAGATCATCCACACAGAGAACACGAGTTACAAAGCAATAGTGAACCCTGATATGCTGTTAGTTTAAACAGCATTTTATGCGTGCTACACATATTAAAAATTACCTTGAGTTTGAGATGCTCGTGCAGCTTCAAATTCCTTCTGTAGACGCTCAAATATCATCTTATCAGAATCCCTAATGAGATCAATAAGATAAACAAGTACGATTCCCATGAACAACAACCTTTCATACTTGCATTGCAATCATTGCAGAACCAAAGCATAGCCCAAGAAAGATATGCAGCATGCAGCAACATGAGATCATAAAAGCCCAAAGCTTTCCATAATTATAGGAAATTATTAAAATTTGAACACATTAATGGACAAGGTGAATGATCTCTTCAGAAATCAAAGAAAGTTGTACCTGGAAAGACGCTCTGCCAACTCGGCATGCCTCTTGATGATATTTGCAACTGTCAAAGAGTAAAATAAGCTTCTAAAAGTACCAAAGACAGAACCATATCAGAAAAATCCATAACAAGGAGACAAGTAGGGAACAACTGATATATACATCTAGCTCGAGTAGTCTCCAACCGAATATCTTCCTCTTGCAAGAAGTTCTGTGATACAATAGAACATTACTCTAGTCAACAAAAGGAGGGAAATTCAATTTGTTGAAATAAACAATAGTAACTGTAGGCAATTTATAAGTTCATCAAGTTGGAATTTCCACAATCAGTAATAAGAAACAAAATGCAAGAATAATACCACTTCTCCCATTAGTTGGTATGGACGCATCGAAATCAGTTCAAGTTGCTGCATCTCCACACACATTATTCATCAGTTTTCATGTACAGATTGCCATTTACTAAATTTAATCGGAAAAAAAAAGAAATATAAAGAGTTTATCAGCATTAAACACGCAAAGACGAATAAATTGAGAGATTGCTTAAAAAATTGAACAATTGTAATACACAACCGAATCCTGAGCAGAGCAGTAACACATAAATAGAAATGAATAACAAAATGACGGTAAAAAACGAAAAAATTAAATAAATTGACCTTGCGAGAAGAGTCTCCGGCAAAGGGATTCTTCTTTTGCCTCTTCTTCATCGACTCCTCAGTTTCGCTGTCCATTGATGCTCTGGAGTTGAGAGGTAGAATTAGAAGAATTAAGACATAGATGAAGGAAGAAGGACAGATAATAGTTGGTTACATACAGCGACACCGTGCACGAATTCACAATTAGATTTTAGGGTTATCCGGACCGGGTGGAGCTTCCGGATCCGATACTCTTTTTCTTTTTTAATTTTACCGTATATGATTTGAAGAAACATTAGCGCGCATATATGAACATGTATTGCAAAATTATGCATCCGTTTTTATTTAATTTAAAAACATTACTAACAAACAGATAATTAAATACAATTTCATAATCCGTTATATAATTTAGCATTTTTTATTATACATTATAATAAAACATTGTTTTTCATAATCTATGTTATAAAATACAATTTCAAATGGAATAAATATAAAAAGATTTTCACTCGTCATATTAATGAAAATACCAATATGACCACACACACGCTAACTGTAATCATATTCTTTTAATTATAAAATTACCTTAGAATTTTATTATTTAAATTATAATCTCATTTGTAAACGTATTCCTCACAACATTGTCTAATTAAAAAAAATCTCTCATAGTGAAAATATTTTTATCTTTTGTGGTTTTTGACGATGGAAACGAGTGAATTTATTTAAATATTTCATAAATTCACGGAAAATCTCTTATTAATTGAATAAAATAAATTATAATCGTGAAATTAATAAATTCATCGTAGTGTCAAATCATAATTGTAATAGAGAAAAAACTCTTATAATGTGTTGTATAACCCATACGTAAATAGCATGATTAACCATCACTTGCACATAAATAAAAAATTTATTTGTATTCAAAGATTAACTATGCATAAAAACTATTTATTTAGATTGAAATCTCACAAATGTAAAAAAAAATACATCTAGGAAAGGAAATGGGAAAATGTGAAAAAAAGAGAAGAGGATTTTAGTAGTAAAAAATAATTAAAAACTTGAAAAAACATACGAAAAAATGGGGAATCACAGAGAGAAAAAAAAAAGGAAAGGAAAACCAAGAAATCGAGACGTTGCAAGAGGCGAGCTAAGAAAGAAAAGAGAAGAGAGAAGAAATAAAAAAGAAAAAAAGAAAAAAGAAAAACGAAGAAATAAATAAAAAGAAAAGTAATAGCAGGCAGGCAGGCAGGGAGGGGGGGATCGAGCTACACACAAACAAAGCAAAGCTGAAAGCTCTCTCTATTACAAATCAGCAACACCGAAATTATGCACTCGAAAACAGATTAAAGAAAATAAAGAGTGTAGAAATAGAGATAAAGCGCGAAGAATCGAAAACCCAAAGTGAGTTGGAGCCTCTCGAATCGATTTCTCTGCAATTGGTGAAGTTGGTTAAGGTCAGAGCTCCATAAATCTCCCAAACTTAATCTCACACTCTCCACTTTAGCTTTTCACTCTTTCATTGCGCTTCTTTTCTCTGCAAATTCGAATTTTATCTGCAATTGGTGCTCTGTTTTCAACTCAATCTCCCAGCTTCACTGATCTCTCGTTTCAACTTCAATTTTCTATATTTGAAGTTTCTAGCTTTTAAATTCTCTGTCAAAATTTTCAAGCCGGGTGGGGGTGGGTGGCGAGTTTAATCATTGCAGTAATATACTTTTACGGTTCGTGCAGTTACGTGCCATCAAGTTTGCTGATTCAGACTTAGGGTTTTAATTTATTATGTGTTCGAATCAATTTTGCTTGATTTCGGGGTTTGGAATAAGCTTAATGACTGAGTTTGATCTCTAGGGTTTTGGCTTTTGGCAAAAATGAGATTTGAATTTGCATTGTATGATTTCTGGGCGGGTGAATTTTGGGTCGTTTGGAAACCGAAATAACTGTATTCTGGTTGGGAATTGGGGTTTTCGCCATTCTGTGCATACTATTTCAAGTCTGTTTGTTTTGAGATACACGAGCTTGCAGTTCACTTGCACTGAATTGATATGCGGGTTGGTGAATTTGTGCTTGTTTGGAGACGAGTATAGCAGTATTTTGTAGTGCTACTGGGTGTCTAGGGGTCTTGTAGTTCTGTTGGATGGTGGATAAATCTGTTGGTTGAGAAATGCAACCTCAGCAGAGCTCCAGAATTGATTTGGTTGAATTGAAAACTCAGATAGTGAAGAAGGTTGGAATTGAGAGGTTCAAGAAGTATTTTTATTGCTTGAATAGGTTTTTGAGTCAGAAGCTGAGCAAGAGTGACTTCGACAAGTCATGTTTTCGCTTGCTTGGAAGGGAGAATCTTTCCCTGCACAATCAGCTTATCCGCTCCATATTGAAGAATGCATGCCAGGCCAAGACCCCACCACCTGTTTACGAGGCGGGTCCCGCAAAATCTGCAATACAAATAGCAAAAAGCTCTCCGGGTAGAGAAGATGGGCAAGAACAAAGTGGATCCCTTCTTCCAAATCAGAATCAAAATGTGTCCATTTGGTCGAATGGGGTTTTGTCAATGTCCCCACGGAAGATTAGGTCAGGGATGCGTGATCGTAAGCCGAGAGATAGGCCTAGCCCACTCGGTCCCACTGGGAAAGTTGAATGTGTCTCACATCCATCAACTGGTGCAGAAGACAGTGGCAGTAAGGTTATTATGGATAATGGAGAATTGCCTCCATATGATTATCAAAGACAAGTGCAGAATCTTCAAGCAGTTGCTGACCAACCTGAGAATGAAAGGGAAGGGTCAGTTCAACGGCTCTTTGAAAAACCAACACCACATAGCAAAGATCAGACAGCTTTTGTGGAAGATGGGGAAGAAGTTGAGCAAGCAAACCGCTTGAGTTTATCTAGAAGTCCACTACTTGCACCTCTTGGGATTCCATTTTATTCAGCTAGTGTGGGTTGTGCTCGCAAAGCTGCACCAGCAACAACTAATGGTGATTTCATCAGCTATTATGACAGTGGTGGATTGTCTGACACAGAAATGCTGAGGAGACGCATGGAACACATTGCAGCTGCACAGGGTGTCAGTGGGGTTTCGGTAGAATGTGCAAATACTCTGAATAATATGTTGGATGTGTACTTGAAAGGGTTGATCAGGTCTTGTGTTCAGTTGGTGGTAGCAAGGTCTCCACATGACCCAAGAAAGCACGTCATCCATAAGCAGCAAGTTCAGGGAAAGGTTATCAATGGCATGTGGACAAGTAATCACTTACACATACAGAATAGTGGCGGATCAATGGAAGTTATGCATGAACAGAGACCACGTTGTTCAATATCTTTGCTTGATTTTAAGGTTGCCATGGAGCTAAATCCACAGCAGCTTGGAGAAGATTGGCCGTTGCTGCTGGAGAAAATCTGCATGCATGCATTTGAGGATTGAAACATTCCCATGAAGATATGCTGTGCCAAAGCTGTAATTGGGTGTTGCTGCCCCGGTTCGAAGCCCTTGACAACTGTTGTTGGAAGTGT
Organism: Jatropha multifida; assembly: GCA_948099535.1. Classification (NCBI taxonomy): domain Eukaryota; kingdom Viridiplantae; phylum Streptophyta; class Magnoliopsida; order Malpighiales; family Euphorbiaceae; genus Jatropha; species Jatropha multifida. Next base: position 3,989 of record CANUEX010174303.1, on the reverse strand, counting down.
TGATGATCCAGTTCTATTCTTCCATGATGAACCAGGTAGCTCCCCCTTCACATGAAGCTCAGCCCTTGCAAGATGAAATTCTGGGTTTGAGCATCCAGGTGTCTTTTTTTCCTCCTGCAGACCCTGTATGAATCAGGAAATTAGTTAACAGCAACCAGGCAAGGGAAACTTTTAAATAGAATGCCCATGATTAGTTGCTCTGTTGTATGATAAGCATGTGTTGGCTGAATCATGCCTTCGCCACAGATCTGAAGTTCATCTGTACAATATACAGCCAATGAAGAGGAAATCTATGACAGTTTGGCAGGGATACTCTTATGTAGCTTGGGGAAAGGTAAAATCACTGGTGAAAGAGCTGCAGTGTTGCTCTTTATGTATTTTTAAATCTGAGAATTGATTGAAATTCCAATATTAATAACACATTCACTTCTACTGACTTGTCTGTATGCTTTGAATCTGAAATTGAATCTAAATGACACCTAAATAATCTATGTGCTGAGTTTATTACTGCATCATCTTGTGTTCTCAACGAGACTGGCTTTTAAGCTTGTAATTATCATTGAAAAAAAGTTTATTGCTGCTACTTTTCCCTATTACTATGACAAAGTAAATATAGAGTTTTCACTGTGCCTAGAAAGAGTCGAGTATAGATGTGTATGAATTGAAAATTTTGGCAATCTCAAATAGGCTATTTGCACACAATTTAACATGTTGGAGTCAGACAACTCTTTAGGAATAACACTGAGGACTATTTTGCTAAGCATATTATGAGGAACACTGTAAAGATGGTAAATAATTTGTTGATAATTTAAATGAGAAAAGCAATTAATAGTATGGCCAAAACTGAGTTCAGGTTGGTACAGAATTCTTCTATTGATTTGAATTCTCTGGGACTAGGTTTACCATGAGTCATATTTTAGTATAGATAAATCCTCATGCACAATGTAGAATCAAGCTGCAATTTGGAATATTCATGTGAGTTTTGTATAAGGCAACTGATCAATTCATCTATTTGCACCATGGTGGCTAACAATTTGCCATGACTGCTCGGATCACAGGGATAAAAGTTTTTCAGGCAATTGAATTCGTAAGGATATATATTACTCCACCCATTGTCTTCATTAAAAGACCTAAACCCCCTTTTGAATAGTTCTCGGCAGATTATGTTCAGTTTCTCTTTACTAGTCTTTGGGGCAATGCTTATTGGTATGACAGAAAGTACTGGTGTCATTACAACTATTTCGCATTGTCCTCTGAAAGAGCAGGTCTTGAGATTAGTTATGGGAATTTCAGAATTGAACTGGCCAGCTCTTACCAAATGCAGAGGCAGATTTATGAAGAATGGACAGGTGGTATTCTCATGTTCTATTGCTATATTTTATTGTGCATCATGAATGATGCAGGATGTTCTTTACTTTGTGGATTATGTCATTATTTTGTTACCTTTTGAAAACCCTGGAAGGAGAAAATTACGTGCATCTAAATATTAGAAATGATTTTAGAACTTCGTCATTGTTAGTCATTAGAATATATTTGCAATGTATGTGGGAATTAATGGCAAAAATATGACCAGTAAGATCTGGAAGGAGATGGATGATGATCCGGGAAAACCATATCTTGTCTAAAGGATAGTTCAAAATGATGTTGTGCCCAGTTTTATTTATCAGATATGGATAAGATAGCAAGTACATGCCACAGGGCTCCTATTTTGTTACTTGATGAAGGTAAAATGAAAGCGGTTGTTCTTGAAGATGCAGGAGAAGTAGACCAGTCCATTCACTCGAGGTTTGTTGCTATTGGCATCACATTTTGCTCAATTCATTCAAGTGCTTGTCCACAAAGCATTGCCTGTTGCATGCAGCAGTGAATTGACAATTTCTATAAACCCTACCACAGGTGAGAATTGCTTGTTTAGCTGCCATTTGCAGTGATTAGCGCATAGACATCAACTATGTTTTCCATAATCAGATGGACTACAGAACATCCATTTTCTCAATTTATAGCTGATTGCTCGTGTGTGCATAGAGCTGCCATCTATTTTGTTTTATTGCAACTCACAATTCGCTTGCTATCTTGGAAGTTTTCATTAATTGGTGTTTACACTGTCTTCTGTCTTTGCTAACCATTTATTCATGTAAAAAAAATGGTTTATTACTTTCTTGAATTGATTATTAGAAACTATTGTTTTTATCATAATTTATAACAGCTGCTATTTGAGGCTTTTCTTTTATAGAATTCTCCTTAAACTCTGCGGAGGTGATTCAACCTTTCTTAATAGCTAATACCCTTGGACAAACAGACAAAAACATCCAGCTTCCACAAGCCACACAAATCCTGTTTACTTGCATGATTAATCAGTTGGAAGAATTCTGAACATGAAGTCGAGACCTTCAGGCATGTGTTTTCTAATTAATGATACGGAACTGAACAATGACTTCTAGTGAAAGGAGCTATGCACTATTAGGGAGAAGTGACATTCTCATTGATTCTGAGGACTTCATTTTTCTGGACCACTGCAACTCTTCGTTCCACATAGCCAGCAGACTGTATGTATTTACATTTCCATAATTCCCTCATTTGTTTATTTTTAAATTCTGTTTAGGCCTCAGAAAATATGTGTTACAGCTCATGCTGGATCTATGTATTGTTTGGCGTACTCATTTTGGACCTAGAATTGGAAAGACTATCTTGTGCGTCACTTGTTCGGAATAGGGTTTACAATTAAGAAATCGCTGCATTGATTATTGTTTGCACCATCAAAGACACCGCTTTGCTACAATATACTTTCAGGTCAGTCTTGCTAATTGCTTTTGTGCTGACTCAGTATTACTTTATCAGGGAAGCAGAACTTATGCTTCTTTTCTTTTTGCATGATTTTGTAATAATATACAGGGAGGAACCCTTGGCAGATCAAATTAGGATCATAGCTGAAGGTTATAAATTTGTATTTATGGTTATGATTACCATTGCCTGTCAGGGACCAGGTCAGCTTTTACTCCAGTTTCCTTGGATCTGGCAGGAAATTTGAGAAATTAAAAGATTCATTGTAGCTGTTGCTTCTTTTGCTGCTGGGTACAAAGAGGTAGTGTTGATTTTATGTGTAATGTGAGAGCTTTTATTGCCTCTTTCTTAACAAATGAGATACAATTCACTGTTATTTATAGATGTAGGGTATTTTCAAAATACCTAAGTTACCCTTTATACCTAAACTATACTATTCATACATACAGTAATATATCACAACACTCCCCCTCAAGTTGGTGCATAGATATTGAGCATGCCCAACTTGCATATTAAGTTATGAAAGATTTTGCTACTTAATCCTTTAGTAAAGATATCCGCCAGTTGATCATCTGAAGTTACATGAGAAAGTTTCAAGACACTTTGATTGATCTTCTCCTTTATGAAGTGTCTATCGATTTCTATGTGTTTTGTTCTGTCAAGTTGAACCAGATTTTGAGCAATACTAATAGCTGCCTTATTGTCACAGAATAAGATTGAAGCTCTAAACTCTGAAAGCTTCAATTCTTTCAATAGCTTTTTCACCCACAACATTTCACAAACTCCTAAGGCTATGGCTCTATACTCAGCTTCTGCACTTGAACGAGCTACTACACTCTGCTTTTTACTCCTCCAAGTAACAAAATTTCCTCCAACAAAGGTACAATAGCCTAAAGTTGATCTTCTATCATTTGGAGATCCAACCCAATCTGCATCAGTATATACCTCCGTTTTTAGGTGGCTATGCTTAGAAAAAAGTATGCCCCTTCCAGGAGCAGACTTCAGATACCTCAAAATACGAAAAACAGCTTCAAGATGAGAGTCACGAGGGTCATGCATATACAAATTCACAAGGCTAACAGCATACGCGATATCAGGTCTTGTGTGTGAGAGATAAATTAATCTACCGACCAACCTTTGATATTGGCCTAGATCAACTGTCTTCCCAACTCCTGCCTGCAATTTGAGATTGGCCTCAATTGGAGAAT
>CANUEX010174230.1:0-38042 GCA_948099535.1 Jatropha multifida | reverse complement strand
TCGATTAATGGTTATTCAATAAATTTTCGGGCGAACCAAAATGATTTTCGATTCCCATAATATTACGTGGCGTAATATTATTGGCTAATAATTTACAATTTAAATTTAAATGGGAATGTTTCGAAATAAAAATTTCAGGGTTTTATAAATATAATATCCAAACCTATTAGTTTTGATGTTATAACACCTAATATGAAAGCAAATTTCTAATATTACTTTTTAAAGTGTGAAATGCTTAAATCACCTCTTTAAATACTCTCAATATATCAAATAATAATGAAAATAAATACTGTGAATTGTACGATTCAAGGGTTTGCACTTTTAAAAGTGTAAATTTGATTCATTTGACAATGGTCAATTGAAGTTGTTTCATGTTACTTCACATGGAACATATGTTCTCCAACGTAAGAAAAAGGACAAATGTTCAAATTCAGAAAAGCTATGCAAGATTTAGTTTCGATGTACCCACTAAAGTACTGATGATGAGAGTACACCCACGGTGATGGAGGAGAAGTTTGGTTCCAGATGATGAATAAATTCTCTTTAAAAAAAATGAATCAGAAAATTTGTAAAAAAAAATATATAGAATGTAGAAAATATAGTGCGTCGAGTCAGCAATTTAAAATTAGTTTTTGCTTCAGGATATATATATATAAGGCCAGTTCTTTTATTAGTCTCACGCAGATCCTTGTATGGACTCCATTTGGGCTTTAAATCTTCATGGGCTAAAATAGTAAAATTTGACCCATTTAAATTTTTAGCCTAACCTTCTTTGATGTGAATTTGATTATTTTTCTGTTAAAAATCTTTCAAATCAAGTTTAGTAAGAATCAAAAAAACTTAATTGAAAACATAAATGTATCTAAATAAAAGCTAATCAAATTAATAAAAAATACCAAAATTGCTAATAAAATTTAAGCTAAAAATACTATAAAAATATGACCTATCAATTATCCATGAAATAGTAATTATTAAGTGTTGATAATAATTTTTTTCAAGCAAATTAAAGATTAATATTATAAACATATATAAAGCACTACTGATACTATTTTTAAAACAATGTTTATTTATTCTTTTATTAGTCCAATTAGTAAAATAATATTTTTTTTGTATAAATTACCGATATTCAGACGTACTACTAGAGTCGCCTAATCCGACTCAAGACTTAGTCACAATTAAGGCTCTTCGCCTCTCCCTACGGGTTTAGTGGGATTTAACCTGAAAAATCTTCTTATATGCATAGCCTGCATTGCCAACTGAGTTACTATCCATATATATAAAATAACAATATTTGATATCTTATTTAAATCTAATAATAATATATCCATATAAATTTATATTTTTATGACTTTTTTTTTGTCTAAATTAACTCGAACTAAAATTTTACTCGGTGATTTGATAACAGAAATAGAATGTTACAATTTAAAACATGCCCCTGGCAATGGAAATATTTGGTTAACGTAGAAGATAATAATCATGTTCGCTTGGGCTTGTGTTCTGGCTGATGAGTATATTCGAAATCGACATGAACAAAAGCTCGTTCAACCTCAGGAAGTAATTCAAGCTTCTCTTGAAGTGTCTCTCCAATGTTATGTGCTTGACAAAGAGACATATCTTCTGGCAACACAATGTCTGCTTCTACAAAATAGTTGCAACCAAATGTATATGCCCTAATGGTGTCTATATGTTTTATCTCTTCATGATGATTCCAAATCAAATATGTCAGCTTCGCTAAATATTCAGGCGGAGCTGTCTTTCCAATTAATGACCAAACATTTTCCATAACCGTACTCGACCAGTTGCTGATGGTGTATAAAGCTATCTGCACCATTATTAATAATATATTATTTTCAGAAATAAAACTGGTTAGGTATAGGCAAGTTTTATCTTTAATCGAAGAATACATTAACGAGAATTATTGATTTTAGGACATCATGCCCTAAATTGTCGAGGTTTGAGCGAATAAAACACTACCATTTTTCTTTTTATAAAAGAAATTCACTGAAAAATTGTGAAAATTTGCAGTATTTTCTAAATATACTCACCAGTATGGCTCCAAGAGGATCAAGCCACCAGTAGAATTTAATAGCTAAAACAGCAGTGGCTAGACCAATTGAATTGGTAACCACATCAAAAAGATGATCTTTAGCATATGCTCTAACGATTTCATTTTGGAATCTGCGACAGTAAACCATCAGTACAAATTTAATTATTGTAACCGAAATCATAATCCCAATCATCCATTTTACTTTGTTAAGATCTCTTTCTGGCTGAACCTGCATAATTATGTCATTAACTGATTAATTACTCCATGAAAAATTTATCATTTTCTTGTTTTTGTGTAAAACTCAGTCAATAAATATACCTTGGTGATGAGTTCTCGTCCTGATTCAAATAATATCTGCAATCCAAGAGTTGCCATTACTGACGCGAAAACCACTATTCCCTGCAAAATGTCCACGTTGGATAGGTTAGATGGAATCAGATTGAATTGATTGATCCCTGGTTAAACATGCACATACCCGAACCGGTTTTATGATATTTTTAATTATATTAAATGATAATTATTTAATTAATATATATTATTAATATTTTATGACTCACTAATTGACTAGGACTCATTGATTAAATCAATCATCCAGCTACCCGGTTCTTTAATCAGGTCGATGTCAGGTGTCACCAAAGGTGGATGGCAGGGACCCACCCACCTGTGACAGGGTGTCACAGGATTGAGTAGGAAGTAAAAAAAAAAAATTGAATTAACTGCTAATTGAGAAACGAATATCAATAATTAAGTAATTACCACAGGTTGCATCCTCTGCTTGCCAATGGGATAGCGATATTGATTAGGCTTTCTCATAGCATAATCGGTAAACCACAAAATAAAACCAGATAATAGATCCAACAAAGAGTCCACCGTTGATGCTATTACTGCCATTGATTTACTCTCAACCGAAGCATATATTTTTGCTACGAAGAGCACTAAATTTGCAATATTTGATGCGTAGATGGCAAACTTCTCCCTTCTGGCTAGTTGCTTACCTTCACTGTCTGTCAAAGCCCCAGGCAGCATTCCCAACTCTGTAAACGAGTCCACTTCATTGAATTCTTTTAGAAGCTTTTCCTGCCTTCTGTAATATTCTGCAATTTGTTTCTCTCTCTCTAGCCAAGGTAGGAATAAATCGAGATTTACACTTTGTACGGTATGAATAAATTCAAAATGTGAAATTTGTTTATAAATAATTTATCTGCAAATGAATTTTCATATTTATAATAAATTTAAAACTTGAAAATTCATTTTTTTTTATTCTTAAAATATCGTCGGTATAACAATTTTGTAAAGTCAAGAGAACGAAGTGTTTTTGATAATTTTTTTTTATTTGTTTAAATCTGTAAAATTCATTTAGAAAATTCCTTTCTTTTATATTTAAATTCATTTAAATATATTTAATTTGATTTGATTTAGTTATATTTAAATTCATAGAATTGAATTCTTCAAAATTTTTTCATACAAAAACACAAAAATTTGGACTTATAAAAGAATTTCAAAAAAATTTTCCGGAATTCATTTATTTTGAACAAGGGGTTAGAATTAATTTAACCATATAAAATTGAGGGTTAATAAATTAAAAAAAAATATTTTAAATTGATATTTTGATTGTATATATTTGGACTTAATTAGCCGAAAATTCGAAGTTAAAGGATCAATTAGGCGAATTAAGAACTTTAAAGCTAGCCTAATTACCCGAGTAGAAGTAACTTACTGAGTTTTTTCAAAAAAGATTGAATCCCAAACTGAGATTCCACACGTCTTTCCGGCAATTGAACTTGATCCAGGTTGAGTCTCCAAGACGGCACGCTTGTCACTGCCGCTTCTTGTCCGAGTGGTGGCGGTGATAGAAGCTCTATTCGATGGTCAAACGAATCTATCCGAGGACTAGTCACCATTTTCAATCTGCTTGCTCGAAGTAGAAGATGAAAGACTTCATACAGAGCAATAGTCTGTGTCTATTAAGACTTCAAATAGAGAAGAGCACAGTTGTATAAGAAATAATAATAAAGTAAAACCAAGTGTCCATGTTGATTCAGCAAAAGTATAAAATAATTAAAGTTATAAGAATGTTTTAGTGGTAGTAGCAGGTGCAGGATGCAGCATGCATCCTATTTTTCCATTTTCAAACTTTATACTAATTAACGATTTCCTATTTTTATAATTTAGTTATATAGTCTAATGGTCGTTGCTCTCATTATACTAATTAATTCTTTACATAAATTTACTTTCAAATTTTATAATTTTAATCTTATGACACTCTTAATTTTTACTTTGACCTATCAAATACTTCAAGTAAAGCAATTACAGCTATTAAACACTTCAATTTTTAAAAAATTTTAAATCAATCAAATACTCATTAAAAAGTTAAAATTTATAAAAATTATTATTACAAAAGTCATACTAATTAACCATCAAATCCATATTTTATGTGTAAAAATCAAAAGTGTAATATCTATGGGATGAAATAAAATTATTTTTATAATATTCTATTAATTATTAAATGTTAAACGTTTCGCTCTAAGAATACGAAAGGAAAAAGAATAATATATTTACGTGTAGTAAATAGAGACTGCATGTTTGTTCTTCATTTGTTAACGCAAATATCATCATCCACGCCTTTCCGACAAATTAAAGCTGACCTTTCTGTATTTAGTCGAGGGACATGGCAGTGTGAAAGAGATATTTCCGAAGGTATATACATATGTTTTGATTCCTTTCATACTTAGGATCACTGTATATAATTTTAGCAATAGGACTAAGGGGTGTTAATCCTCTTTTGGACAACCATAAAGGTTGTTAGTTTTCTTTCGGCCGAATATATAAATTGGTCCCTATATTCATAGAAAAAAGTTTTTTAACCATTTTAATTTTTAAAATAATTTTTTGACCCTTTAAATTAATTTTTTTGTATTTTATATATGTCTGGTCTCGTTTGAAATTGAGATATGATATACACTCTTTAAATTAGCAAATTAGGTGTACTAAAATTACATGGTGTGACAGCCATATCATCGACCAAATGCATAAATTACCTCCCGTACTTACATAAAAAGATCTTTTAGCTATCTCAACTTTCAAAATGACTTAATGGCCTCTTAAATTTGTTTTTTTTATTTATGCACTGGCCAAAAAATGATTTTTTTCCATGTAATTTATTACATGACAGATTTTGTATGTCACATTATCTGCGAAATAATGGCTGAATATATCAATTGCTCCCTATACTTGCGCAAAAAAGTTTTTTGACTACCTAAACTTTCAAAATGACCTTTTGACCACCTTAACTTATTTTCTTTTATCATTTTTACACTGCCTAAAAAATGGTGTTTTTTCACATGAATGCGCATATTATGCACTCAGACAATTTATCTCTAACAAGGTGTGTATAAATTATAAAAAAAAAAAATTTAAGAGCCAAAAAATCATTTTAAAAATTGAAGTATTTTTACAAATATAATAGTCAATTTATGTATTGAGCCTTTTTCTTTTCTCTTAGTTTGTCTCGGTCCCTCTTTTCATTAAAAAAGAAGGAAAAACAGACTTATAGAAATAACCAAGTCCACAACTGAACCACCAATCTCAACTGACAACAAAAGTTATTTCTACCGCCATTCTACAGCTTCGAAAAGGAATACCGATAATTTTAAATCGAAAAATTTATAATTAAATGTCCGAATTATTATTTAATAAAAAAATAAAATTAAATTTGATCCCTGAACTTATTTAGTAAGATTGAAAATATTAATTTTGATCTTTTGGATTAATTTAGCCCTTCAATTTGTATAAAATGATTAAAAATATCTAATTTCACTTTTTAGGCCAATTCAATCTATAAATTTATTTAAAATGATTAAAAAAGTATTTGGCATTTTAAGTCAATTTAACCTCTAATTCTTCATTGTACTTACAATGTGAAAATCATTATATAAATATTTATTAAAACTATATTTAAGATCGAGCTGACTAATTTATTAAAAAATTAATTAATTATAAAATATAAAAAAATGATATATGAAGTTTTTTTATCTTAATGGATGGTTTTGAGTTTATAAATATGTATTAATTTGAATATTTTAAAATTAACCTTTACTATTGAATTATTGCTTTTAAAATTATTTTCATATTGAATAAATTAAAGTTATAATGCATGTTAATAAATTTATTATATTTTAAAAAATGATGTTTCTATGGATTTTAAATATCATCGTAGAAGATGATTATCATGTAAGTTAGAAAGGAAAAAATGGAGCAAGTCATGGAAGATGGTTATCAAGAGGTAGAATATCATAATGATTCCTTCAAAGGATAAATAATAATACTTTTAAAATTAGGAAAAAGAAAATGACGACTTATGTGACAGATTGATGCTCAAAGCTTCTAAAAAACATTATCCGACTTGGCTTTCAAAGTTTTTAGCAATACAAAAGTTTCACGAAACAATGCAAAATTAATTAAAAAAAAAAACACCTAACTCACTACGAAAGTCTAATCAGCAAAGCATTAATTTTAACTACTCCACTGATAAAGGATCCTGTTGGCAGAAGTAGGCAGGTTCGGTAATTACTGATAATATACGATAAAAATATATTAGAGAATAATATATAAATTAAGTAATATTATATTTCTATATAATCTCTAATTACTAAACAGTCGAGATTCTCTACTATCCTTATTAAAATCTAATTTTACTTTTGTTTTTCTAAATATTGACGTGGTGTGCGTCGAACACGCCTTCAATTTCTATTACTTTCGACTTTCTCCCATTCATATCCCCATGGCTAATAAATTGATAACCTTCCCTAACATGGAGGGCTAGGTCGACAATCACAGCGAGGTGCGCGATCACATCGTAATGTCACCTGCACAAACAACTGACCCTCAAGTTGCAGCCACCCTAGTCCAAGCCTATATGCAATTCACCACAGTACCAAAACAAACACCTACTTGAGGTTATCCATCAGCATGGCAACCGAATTCCTTCAGTTAGACAAGGCAATTAGCATCAAAGGGAGCCTAACACGTCTTTGCCATCATCTGAGAGACAGAGACACCTGTCCTCTGAACAACTGCCTGAAGCAGAGTTAGAGGCAAATCTTAACAGAATTGCTCCATACAGCCAAGGGTCGAACCACACATAGCAAGTTGCTGATAATGCTAATCTCCGAAACGTAGTTAAGGAATATGTGCCAGCGTTCTCCTGCCCTCTCTTAAGAATAACTCAAATTCAAACTACTTCAGAGATATGGAGGTGGTATTGCTGAAAACCCATATGAATTCCTTGCAGCCCTAAATAAATTTCTTCTATGGTGGAATATACTGACAAATTTATGGCGTGAGCTACCCAAGTACCAAACAACTCAGATGAGCATTGTTTAGGTTATTTCTTAAATGAATTGAAAGCAAATATTAGGGTTTGACTCAAATCTCACGATTTTGTTGATTTGTATTGCACTATGAAATTGGTAAAAGAAATAGAAAGGGAACTCCTCCACCTTACAACACCGCCGATCTTAAGTTCTGTTCTTAAACCCATTACCACCTCTGAGCAAATTCAGTATGAGCTTGGGCCTAAACTTCCATTGGCCATCACTTATTACCCAAACACAAATACCTTGACCCAAAAACAAGATGGCCCACTTCGTAAACCTCCAGACAGATCCTTACACAATACTAATCGACATTTACCATCTTTACCTGTTCCTCAGCTGTAGAAGCTAGCCAACCCACAAAAATATTGCCGGGCTACTCAGCAATATGCTCATCAGGAATACCAAGACCTTCGAGCTAAAGGGTTATGTTTCTACTGTAAGCTACCTTACTCACTTTTACATGAGTGCCCCTATAAATCTTTTTGAGCCCTAATTGGAGGAGAAGATGAATCCATCACCGACAGTGGTACTCTTAATGAATTAGAAGGTCTTTATCATCCCCTGCTTATAGAGGAGTTGAATGAGGCACATTTCGCTATAATGGAGCGGCCACTGTACTCTATTGGTGATATTAATCGCCCTCGTACTATGAAATTAAAAGGGTCAATTACTAACACAGTGTTATAATTATGGTGGATAGTGGCGCTAGCCACAATTTTGTTTCTAATCAGTTAATGGAACGCCTCCAGTTACCAATAACTCCTACTCCTTTCTCTATTTGTCTAGGTAATGAATAGAAGGTGCAAACATCCGGTATTTGTGCTAAACTCAGCTAACTCTTGGTGATTTTCAGATAACAGTAAATTGTTTTGTTTTCCCCTCAGTGGCATTGATTTTATATTGGGTATTTCATAGCTGGAAACACTTGGGCATATTAATGTTAATTGGAGAATAATGACGATGCAATTCTTTTCCAATATTCGACAGATTTTATTACAAGGAGATCCTTCCCTCCGTCGTAGTCCAACTTCTATCAATGTTTGCCTAAGATGGAAGAATTGATTTTTCAGTTTTGTTATGGGAACTCTATTCTATTGATCCTTCTGTTCTTGCAGGCACTGACGAATTGAATCTCCAACAATCAATCATGGAAACTCTTTTAGAGGATTTCAAAGATGTATTCCAAGACGTGCAGTCCCTACCTCCTTCAAGAATAGTTGATCACTAAATTTCATTGCAACTAGGGCTGCCCAATTAGTATCAAACCTTACCGATATGGTCATGTGCAGAAGGATGAGATTGAGAAACTTATAACTTAAATGCTTTCAGTTGGCATTATTCGACCAAGCATAAGTCCCTTTTCCAGTTCGATACTTCTTGTAAAAAAGAAGGACGATAGTTGGCGTTTTTGTGTGGATTATCACCAACTTAACAAGCATACAATTCCTAACGAATACCCAAAACCATTTACTCAAGAACTCTTGGATGAATTATATGGAGCTCAATTCTTTATAAAAATGGATTTGAAGTCCGGATATCATCAAATTCAAGTGGCTGTTCCAAACATCCACAAGACTGCTTTTGGAACGCATTCCAGTCGCTATGAGTTTCTCGTAATGCCTTTTAGGCTTACCATCACCTCGACAAGCTTTGAAGCTCTTATGAATGATGTTTTTTTCCCCTTCCTCCGTAAATTTATCTTGGTGTTTTTTGACGACATCTTAATCTACAGTACGAATTGGCATAATCATATCTAGCATATCCATTTGGTTCTTAATGTCCTTTGTCGAAATCAGCTTCATGTTAATCAGAAGAAGTGTTATTTTGGCAAATCTTTAGTCAAGTATTTAGGCCATGTTATTTCTAGCTGTGGGGTAGAGATGGATCCTGCCAAAATTTCTTCAATCCTTCACTGGCCGACTCTTAAATCTATAAAAAGAGTAAGTGGGTTTCTAGGACTGACAGGTTATTATCGTTGTAGCCAAACCACTCACTACGTTGTTGCAATAGGAAAATCTCAAAGTTTTTCTTCGAATTCCTCAACCCAACAAGCTTTCGACAATCTAAAGCAAGCCATAATATCGTCTCCTGTGCTTATAATGGCTAATTTTGATAATATGTTCATAGTTGAATGTGATGCGTCAGGGGTAGGGTTGGAGCTATTTTAATGCAACGTAATTAGCCTGCGGCCTTCTTTGGTCAAGCTATTTCTAACAAAACTGCTACTCATTCAGCTTATGAGAGGGAACTCATGGCTTTGGCTCTTGTTATTCAGCATTGGAGACCCTATTTATTGGGTAAAAATTCTTGGTGCGAACGGATCAGAAAAGCTTAAAATATTTACTAGAATAACAAGTAGCAACTTTTGCTCAACAATATTGGCTTGCTAAACTAATGAGGTATTGGTTTTCAATTGAATACAAACCAATAAAATCTAATAGAGTATTAGATGCTCTTTCTCTGTGTGATGAAGAAACTCAATTGATGGCTCTATCGAGTCCTTGTTCGGTAGATTAGGAAAATATTCAAAAGGGAATTCAAGAGAATACCTTTTTGATGCAAATTTTTAAGGATTTGCATTCTTCTACCAAGTCTCATGCAAATTTTTCATTGGTGGATGATTGACTTTATTACAAAGGCAGATTGGCTCTTCCTACTATGTCTACTTGAATCCCAACACTGCTTTTTAAATTTCGTGACACCAATGGGAGGACATTTGGGTGCTTTTTGCACTTGCCACAAATTTTTATTGGAACGGAATGATGGGTACTGTCAAGAAATTTATGGCGGCTTGTCTCATTTCCAAAGACAAAAGCATGAAGCTCAAAATCCCACATCCCTTTTACAACCACTGTTAATTCCTAAGGAAGTATGGGAGGACATTTCCATGGATTTCATAACAGGTTTGCCATGTTCTAATAGAGTGGACTGCATTTTTGGTTGTGGATTGTTTCTCCAAATATGGACATTTTATCCCTAATCTGTAGCTGAGGTTTTCACAAAAGAAGTGATTCATCTTCATAGTGCGCCTTCCATAATAGTTAGTGGCCGAGACCCCTTAATCTTGAGTACCTTCTAAAGTGAATTGTTTCGGTTGTAGGGTACTCATCTTAAGTTCAGTTCGCCGATCACCCTTAAACAGAAGGGCAAACTGCCTAGAATCCTATCCCAAATGTTTTTCTTCGAAACAACCTTGGTCATGGGCCAAGTGGTTATGTTGGGCAGAATACTGGCATAATACTAGTTTTCAAGGTGCTACAAAGAAAACCAATTTTGAGATTGTTTATGGGAAACCACCACCTACTTTGCAAAGTTTTTAACCTAGGGAAACAAGAGCAGAAATTTTAGACTTGTAATCAAGAGGATTAAAAGAGATCTCTTACTCTCCGCATTAGTAAAAAAACCCATCATACTACACTTGATTGACAAATTAAATATTCCTTTATAATAGTAAAAGCTTTATTATAAAGTAATCTAAAAATCATTAATTATTTTTCTATTTCTTAACTTACTATCATATATATCTTAATATTAAATAAAGTTCATGAATATCTAATAAAAATAAGCCCTAAAATGATGAAAAAGAAAATGGATATCCTCTTGCTAACTTAGGTGAGATTGAGAATTCTTAGTTGAATATTAGTATTCATGTATAACTTAGATTAAACCTCTTTACTTCACTATCTAATTTTAGTCCACATCCGGGGAAATATTGTAACACTCCAATTCTAGGGAAATAACATAAGTGAGTTTAATATAATTTTATTTTTATAAATTTTGAATATTTAAATTTCTTCATTATTGATTAATAAGAATTTATGGAAAATGGTATACTAAAATAATAAATTAGAGGATATTAGATAAAATGTAAAATCATTCAAAAGATTATTCACATTCATTACTGTTAAACTCTTAAAATTTTAGAAGATATTGATTGTGATTAACCCTTTTCTAGGGTAATTTTAGGGTATTTATATTGAAGTCCGAACAATCCGTCTTAAACAAGGATTTGGACTTTGTATTTATTTCCTGTTTAGAAGTGTATATTAGGGTTTTATTTATTAATTAAAATAATTTATTATTATATGTTAACAGTAGTGCCCTATTAGTTATTTGGTCGTTTATATCCAAATGTATTATTCGTAGAGTATTTTCAAAAATTATTATTATTATTATTATTATTTTCTTCTTTTTTTTAATGGGGGCATTTATTAGTTGCGAAGCTCAAGGCTTCGGGTTCTATGAGCAGTTGCCTCATTAAATGGGGTGACTCTTCATTTGCCTCACCTATATAAGGGTCAATTTCATTTCATTTGTTACTCTTGCCATTTCTTGCTTTTCAGAGCTTCTCTCTCCAGAACATCTTCTTCTCTCTAGAAATCGTCCATCTAGTAAGTTTCCTCTTCTCTTCTTATTTACTTTTGAGTTCGATTTAGAGTATGGATTCTTCTAGTAGTGAGGATATTCAAATTTTAGTCGAACGTCCTAGTGGGGAACCCCATTAGGAAATTGACTTAGAAGTAAACTATACTAAAGAGAGGAAGGAGAATGTTCGGATAGCTGACATCCCATTTGACATAGATGAGGGCGAGCTTTTAGATATATAGTATACCTATAACATCCCTTTTTGAATATAAGTTAATTCTCTCCTTAGGGGATATGAGAGTCAACTCTCTTTTAGATGATGACTCTATTTTGTTTTATGAGGAGAGCTGCCGATCAGGGATTTGACTCCCTCTTTCTGAGCCATTGAAATCATTTTTCAACAGTTATAAGATAACCATTAGCCAGCTTCATCTGAACGGTCTAAGATTTCTTTGTGGGATGATTGTGTTGGCTAAGGAGGATAAGAATATGTTGAATGCTAGCACGGTTCGGGATTTATACCACTTTTCTAGTCGCCCGAGCGAGGACCATTGCTTTCTTCAAGTGAAGGCGAATTGCAACATTTTTTCCAAGAAGTCTAAAATTTCTTCTTTAAAGAATTGAAAATTAAAGTATTTTATAGTGAAATTCCCTGGGGGGTTTGGCCTCCTAAACTGGTGGTCTATGGATCCACAGTGCTTTCTTCCTCCGCCACTAACTCCTTATGATAAAGGGGTGGCTGATTTCATCCGAGCTAGGGCGCTCGGTACTGTGGATCTAAGGAAAGTGATAGCTGAGGGATATCCTGTTTGGTCACCCAGCGGGTCAGTTAGACCGAACCCCTCTGACCATGGTACGTTCAATTCCTTTGATGTTCTATTATGAATTCACCCAACTAACATAGTTTGTTAATTTTTTTTCTTTTACTTTATGTAGATATGGCTCCTAAGAAAGGGAAAGGCTTAAAGATGTCTAAGATTGCCGATGCTATGAAGCGGCAAGTATCATTTGATGCCCCTAGGGAGGTACAACCTTCAGAACCATCTATAGAGCCAACTCTTACCAAGCCAACTGTTGAGCTAGCGGCCAATCCTCTTGCAATAGCACCTTCTACCGAGCCTTCCAGAAAAAGGGCGAGAGAAGAATCTGCTTCTGCTTCTACTCGCCCCGTTGCTTCGTCTTCTGCTCCTCCTCCTGCTCCTCGAACTAAGGCTGCAGAGCTCCAGTCCTATTTTGTTAATAGATATGGGTTTTATTGTAGCATTAGGGATGATGGTCCCAGCTATGAGCTAGCTCGCGCCTGTTTGTTCCTTCTTGATTCTCACTACTTCGAGAACCTAGATGATCAAGTGACCACTGACTTCTTGAATCAATGCCTCTTTTCAAGCTATTAATGCTAATACCCTCTAATACAATCGTCTACAAAAGCTCAAATCTGCCAATATCGAGCTGGAGGTAAACAAAAATGAAATGGAGATTACCTTGAGGGAAGCAGCTAAGTCAACGCAAGATCAGGAGGTGTAACGCCCTGACTCCAACCACTAGAGGAATTGTCCGCTTTGGATCAAGCCAGTTTCATCCCATACTGGATTGGTAAGACCCACAAAGTTTTGTCCCACAGGTAGGATGGGAACTTCCCAAGAGGTTATTCATCCTAGGATTTTTGTCAAACGAGCACGTTTAACCCTGGAGTTCTTCCAACTCTCCATCCATTCCACTAAAAGGTGCCTCTGATGATTAATTTCCCCCTTTTTGGTATATGATTCGATTCATTCATATGTCCCACATTCCACTACCCTAGCTAGCCTGCCATCCTAGAAGCTCGTTGGGAACCCTCTCTACCCGCCCTCTTTGGATCGCTTTACCGGGTCGAGATGTCACAGGAGGAGCATCATAAAGCCAAGTTAGCTTCTCGTGATGCTGATATAGAGAAGCTACGAGAAGAGAATTAGGGCATATTAGATAAGAATAAGGGGTTAGAAGCCAAAATAGGGGAGCTGGAGGGCAAATTGATAGAGTTGGAGGCTGAAATTCAGGAACTGAAGGGGCGAGAGGAATCCCAAGATAATGATTTGGAGAGAGCCTGCTTAGGCCTTCAATCAAATATATTAGCTGGAATTAAGGCGAGGCAGCCATAGGCTAATTAGGATTGGATAAAGGATATTTATCTAGAAGAGGTTGATGATGGTGATGATGAGAGGGATCGACCACACTCTTCTGGGGCTAGTTCGGCTGCTCCCACTAAGTAGGGTAATTAAAACTTTATATAGTTTTGTAGACTTAGTGTAGGAATCTTTTGTATTTATGTACTTGTAAGACTTTTTTTTAACTTAAAGAAAATTAGATGTTGAATCCTTCAGTTTCTTATGTTTATTTAGTTTTTCTTATTTGTTCTATTCTCCAAACATATTGTTGTTGAATTCTGTTTGGTGATCTAATAAGGGGTTTCTGCCTTAACAGAAAATAACTTGGTAAATAACATCTTAATTATTTAAGTGACCAATGTCTGTACTTTAATATGTTAATCAACAAGATTGACTTGGTGAACTTTATTTTACTGGTTAGGCTTAGTCTTCATTGGGTAGAGGAAAGTGTGGGTCATTTGGCCATGGGCGGACTGTTTCTTTGGGCATAGAGAGACATGGGCCGCTTAGGCCATTAGCGAGCTATCCCCTAGGACAGGGAAGAAGTGGGTCGTTTAGGCCATTAATGGACTGTCCCATTGGAGGGAGAGAGGTGTGTGCCACTTAGGTTATTGGCGAACTGTCCATTTGGACGGAGGAAGGTGCGGGTCGCTTAGGCTATTGGCAAACTGTCCCTTTAGACGAAGAAAGGGGGGGGGGGGCGCTTAGGCCACTGGCAAACTGTCCCTTTGGATGGAGAAAAGCGGGGGCCACTTAGGCCACTGGCAAACTGTTCCTTTGGAGGAGGAAGGTGCAGGCCGCTTAGGCCACTGGCGAACTGTCCTTTTGGATGGAGGAAGGTGTGGACTGCTTAGGCTACTAGCGAACTGTAGCTTCAGAAAAAGGAAAAAAAATTTTTTCAATAAGATCCTTCGGGAAAAACTTGATGCCTCATGTCGCTTGATATTTTAGGGGGGCTAGATGCATCAAGTGAAAAAACCTGAGGTCTTATCATATTATTATTTTGGATAATAAAGCTTGTTACACATTATAAAGTGAATAAGTATAGTATGCTCTCTTGAGATTGTCAGCATTTCAAGTTCTGAGGAGTTCAGCTCCTTCAATTTTCCTCGGCTTGTAGGTACTTGATCCTATCTGCTTTGACACTTCATAAGGTCCTTCCTAATTCTGCCTGAGCTTTTTGACTCCTGCTGAGCCTTTAGTGTTTTTTGCCTTTCACCAGACCATATCCCCTTCTCCAAACTGCCTAGCTTTGACTCTTATATTGAAGTATCGCCTTACCCTCTACTTATATGCCTCAGTTCTGGCTGCGGCATTTTCTCTAAGCTCCTATGCTAAGTCTAGGCTGATTTTTAGGCTTTCATTATTCCCCAGTTCATTGTATTCCTTGGTTCTTCGGCTAGGTAAACCAATTTCCACTATTATCATTGCTTTTTCTCCATACACTAAGGAGAATGGCGTATGCCCTATTGCTTGCCTAGGTGTCTTCCTATATACCCACAGCCCACTATTCAGTTCATCCGCCCAATTGGCTTTTTCTCCATCTAGCCTTTTTTTTAGCCCTTGCAGGATGGTTCTTGTTAGTGACGTCAGTAAGGCCATTGGTTTGTGGATGAGCTACTGATGTAAAGTGTAAACTGATGTGTCACTCCTCACAAAAGGATCTGAAGACTCCTGAATCGAATTATTTCCCATTGTCAGTGACTATCATGTGAGGCACTCCATACCTAAAGATGACATTGTTTCTAAAAGAACTGATGATCCAAGCTAGTGTAATGGTGCTAAGGGCCTCTGCTTCTACTCACTTAGAGAAATTATCAATTACGACCACCACAAATTTCCTTTGAGCAGTTGTTATGGGGAAAGCTCCCAGAATGTCTATTCCCCACTAAGCAAAAGGCCATGCTGAAGCTATCGGTTGTAATTCTGATGAGGGTTGCCTGGGCATTCTATCATATTTCTAGCATGTCTTACAATAGTGAACATCACTTTTCATAGTAGGCCAATAGTACCCTGTTAATATGATTTTCTTGAGTGTTGCATCCAAGCCTTCATGAGCCCCTCCTACTCCATTGTGTATTTCTTTTATAGTTTCCATCTTCGCTAGTTATACAACTGGCCCAAGGATGTGATTTTAATATCTTGTATAATTCTCCATTATCCAGTGCATAGTTTGCTGCTTTCTGACAGAGTTTGATGGCTTCCTGTTTGTCTTCTGGTTGAACATCGTTTTGCAGGAAGTCTACTATTGGGTTCATCCAACTGTCTTCATTTTGGGTGACCAGGACCTCTTGTTTCTCAAAGGTTGGGGAGTCTTATCGTTCAACTATGACTCCTTCTGCTAGGGTTTCTCCTCTTAAAATAGCTTTGGCTATAGCATCTGCCTATTTGTTGCTTGTTCTTTCTATTTGTAAAAACTTCCAAGTACCTCCGCTTTCTTCCAGCTTCTTCAAGAAAGATGGTGGCTAGGGAATGATATTTAACTAGGTTCGGCTCCTTGGTCGTGAATGTACCTGTAATCTATCTTACCACAAGCTGTGAATCTAAAAAGATGTGAAGGACTGGAGGCCGTACCTTAAGAGCCAACATGAGTGCTGCAACCAAAACTTCATACTCTGCTCCATTGTTAGTTGTTGGAAAACCTAAGCGAGTTGCATATTGTACCTTTATCTTTCTTGGCCCCTATAAGACAACCACTACTATTGCTCTTAGGCTTCCTAGAGCCCATCTATATGAAGTTTCCATATGTCACCCTCGAGGTTCAGCATTATAGATTGTGGGTCATTTGTTTGGCCTTTACCGGAGAACTCAGCCACAAAATCAGCTAATACTTGTGCCTTCATTGTTGTATGGGATTCATACCTGATATCGAACTCACCTAGCCTGATTGACCATTCCACTAACCTTCTTGAGGTTTCAGCTCGGTGCAAGACCTTTTTTAATGGATGGTTTATGCGGACAATTATGGTATGTGATTGGAAATAATGACGTAGGCGATTTGCCGCTATAAGGATGGTGAAAGCCAGCTTCTCCACACATGGGAATCGCAGCTCGGCTCCTCTTAGGAGTTTGCTCATATAATAAACAGGGTATTGCTCACCATCTTCTTCCTTGAGTAGCACAGAAGCAACAGAGTTCTCTGTAGCTACAAGGTACAAATATAAAGGCTCATCTTTCATGGGTCTGCTTAGGAGCGGAGTGGAGGATACAAATTCTTTTATCTGGTCGAAGGTGAGCTGACACTGACTGTCCCATTTCAAACCTCTCAACAGTTTCAACGTCTGGTAAAATAGAATACACCTTTTGGCCGAACAAGAAATAAATCTTCCAAGGGCGGTTATTCGGCCATTTAGCTGTTGAACTTTATGAATGTTGGCAGGGGGTCTCATTTCTAAGATTGCTCTGATTTTTTCATGGTTCGCCTCTATCGCTCTCTGAGATATCATAAAACCCAAAAACTTTCTTACTTTTACTCCGAAAGTGCACTTTTCTGGGTTGACCTTCATGTCGAGCTTATTTAGGGTATGAAATGCCTCCCACAGGTCTCCAAGATGATCAACAGCTCGGATACTCTTCATTATCATGTAATCAACATACACCTCCACCGTTCATGCAATTGTTATTTGAAAATGCTGTTAACCAGCCTTTGGTATGTTACCCCTGCATTTTTAACCCAAAAGGCATGACTTGGTAACAATAAATGCCTCGATTTGTAATAAAACTAGTTTTTTCTTCATCTAGCTCGTTCATCCTTATCTGGTGATATCCTGCTGCCGCATCTACAAAACTATACACCTCATATCCTACTGTTGAGTCAACCAATTGATCGATATTAGGCAAGCGATAGGCACAAGGACCATGTTCGCCAACCATTCTGGGTAGTCTACTTCCCTTATGAACCCTACTTTCAAAAGTTTGTCAACCTCTGCCATGA
The DNA here is from genome assembly GCA_948099535.1 of Jatropha multifida. Classification (NCBI taxonomy): domain Eukaryota; kingdom Viridiplantae; phylum Streptophyta; class Magnoliopsida; order Malpighiales; family Euphorbiaceae; genus Jatropha; species Jatropha multifida. The sequence continues at coordinate 20,177 of CANUEX010174230.1, read as the reverse complement.
TGGCTTGTTGTCTTTTATAGCCATGATTTTGCTTCTTCTGCTTAATGGGCTTATAGTTTGGGTCCATACTGAGCTTATGAGAGATGATATCAAAACTAATCCCCATTATATCTTCTACAAACCATGTAAAACTTTGAACGTTATTCTTCAAGACTGCTTTTATGCTCTCTTGCACTTCGCCTAGCAAATCAGCTCCTAGTTTTATGTTCCTCCCTTTCTCTAACTCCCATGTGATCAATTCATCCACCGGCTCAGGACCTGAATCGCCTTTGTGCTTAAAAATATCAAAAGCAGGGTGTTCTATGGGTTGAGCAGTTGACTCTCCCTTTGGCACCCACATGATCAGTAGGCCTAATGGCAGGCATTTTAGATCCACTACGTATGTTTCTCTCGATGCTTTCTGATCACCCTTCACAGCCACCACTTCGCCATCATCTGAGTAAAACTTCATAGTTAGGTACCTGATGCTCATTACTACTTTTAACTCATACAAGGCAGGTCTCCCTAATATGGCATTGTATGGGAACTGGATGTCTGCCACCATGAATTCCAGTTTGAGCTTCTTTGAAGAATCCTCTCCACCGAGCTCCATATCTATGTCCGTTGCTCCTGCCACTTGAACTGTTTGCTCGCTAGGCCAACAAGGGGAGTTCAGATAGGCTTGAGCTTCGTTGGATCTAATTTGAGAGCTTTGAATACCTCCATAGTTATCATATTAACCGCACTGCCCCCATCTACTAAGATTCTTTTCACCAAAAATTTTTCCAAAACACCTTCGATCACCAGAGCATCATTATGTGGCACTCGGACATGCTCACCATCAATTTCAAATAACAATATTGGTGGTCTTGGGCTAGGCTTTTGTTGTGGTAGGATAGAGTATATTTCCCTAACTCTCCACTTCCTCGCTGAGTTACTATCACCACCTGTCGAGCCATCAAATATAGTGTGAATGGTCCCCACGGTCCGAGCATCCCTGTCAAGTTTACTCGATTGTCCCTCATCTCGCTTACTTTCCCCCACAAATTGCTTTAGCTCGCCTTTCTACACAAGGCGCTCTATTTTCTTCTACAACTGCCAACAAACATCAGTTTCATGGCCCACATCCCTATGGAATTTGCAATATTTGCCCCTATTCCTACGGCTGTTGAATCCTCCCTGATCTTCTTAGGATAAAAGCATGGGATCTGATCACCTGTTCTTTGATCCATGACAAGATCTTTGAACGAGGTTTATTCATCGGGGTGAATTCTGTATCCCGCAGAAGCTCGTTACTTTTAGAGTATGGAGTTTGAATGGAATAGCTCATTCGGAGAGGCAGGATGGGCGATGTTCTCCTTGGCGAGCGTCTGCTCCTAGGAGGTTAGTGCCTTCTGGACCTGTACTTTTCCTCCTTGGTTGACTTATGCTGCTGCTGGACCTCACAAGCTTCATCTAGCTTGGTATATTTGTGAGCCCTTGCCATGAGTTCGGTAAAAGTTGATGGTGGATCGATGTTCAGACTTTCAAATAGCTTGTTATACTTACAATTCTTGGCCATTGCACTAACCGCCACATCATTCAGGTTCTCCACTTGCATCGCCATCTTTTGAAACCCCGTTACATACTACCGTAAGGTTTCTTCTTCTTCTCTTTTCAAATCTACCGGATAAGATGAAATTTTCTTGGATGGGATACAAGTTATAAATCAAGCTCGTAATGCCATGGCTAATTGTGAAAAAGAGTGGATGGACCCCATTTTAAGCGTTTGATACCACTCTTGTGTGGCACCCTTGAGGTTGAGTGGAAAGACCTTACACATCAAATCTTCTAAGCTAGTCTGCAAATAAATGATGGTTCAAAAGGTGGCCAAGTGGCTCCTGGGATCAGTATAACCATCATAAGAATGAAAGGTGGGTAGTTTGAATTTAGGTAGGAAGGGTGCGACCAGGATGGTGGGGGATAATGGCGAGTCTTGGTGGAGGCCATAATCTCCGTTCTCCTTTGATTCCTTACACTCCCGTACAAGCTCCTTCACTACATCTTTGAGGTTCGCCTCATCCAACATCTGAGTGTGACTAACCTCCTAATCATGGTGGTGGATAGGCTGGGGGAAGGTGGATGAACTTTTCTTTCATTGAGGAGAGCATCTAAGGGTTTGGGAGGTGTAATGGGATCGCCATTGGGTGCTTAGCTCTCCAAAACTACAATAAAATCGCCATTTAGAAATGGATTAGAAACGGATTCTGTCCGTGACAAAAGTTGGCATTTCTAAATCAATTAAGAAGCGGATACACAATCCGTTTCTAATATGGCAACGGATGTATTCATTTCTAATTTTCCATCAATCCGTTTCTAATTTCAAACCTCTTCGGAACGAATTTCATTTCCAAACAGTTTCCATTCTATTTCTAAATCCGTTTTCATTCCGTTGCTAATCCGTTTCTAAGTACATTTCCAAATGATTTCATCCATTTCTAATTTTCGCTTTTAATCTGTAACGAAAAATAAAAGCAATACTTGACCGTTGCTGATTCCGTTTCTAAATCCGTTGCTAAAATTACTTCAATTGCTAAATTTGTTTCTAATATTTTTGTTGCCAACTAACATCCTCTCCTATTCCATTTCTAAATCTGTTTCTATTTTCTCTATTGGAAAAAATCTATTATTTTCAATATTGTAATCTTGCCCTATTTTTTAATATTTCAATTTATACATTTCTAATAAAATTAACTTAAAATCAAATAGAAAAAGTTAACATAAAATTAAAATAATACTAAAACTAAAAACTCAAAAACGTCAAGCCAAAATGACAAAAGTAGATCTCTAACAAAGATCTTTTGGGGTATATATTTACTTCTTTTCTATCTTAGAGTCTCTTTTATGGCTAAGCAATTAGCTATACACTGAAATTTGGAGATTTTATACACAAGATTAAGGAGAGATTTCATTTGATCACCACTTTGTTGGATGCGGTGAAAACTAACCACTTAATGGGGAGCAGGAGAAAATTTTGAACTCTTCGCATTTAATACAGGACAGAGAATCAAAGCAAAAAATCATCTCCAAGTTCAGTGATAACTTTTTCCACCTTAATCAACAATTCTGGCAATAGCAAAAGGAGTAAATTGGCAGATTAGTGAAAATTTTTTTTTCTAGAGTTTTTAATCATCATCCAAAACTCATGATTCCTATAAGTTTCAAATGTGGTATGGCTAAATGATATCGAAGTTAGCCCAGCAACAATAAAGAAGCTAAATCTCAGTCAGTGAAAAGACAAGGAAAATAAAAGAAGTAAATGAAAAGAAAAGGCAATTAACAATGAGTTTAACAACAATGGCTTGGAAAATTTTGCTCACCCTAGAAGGATGAATCTTCCATGCATTTCTGTGGAAAAAAAGTACTATTGTGAAAAGGCAATATGAGAATAGAGCTCAAGCAAATTAAGGAAAGAAACTGCAAATTGAGAAATGATTCAAACTAGTACAACGCAACAATAAATATCAAATTACCACCATATAGTTTGTGACCAGCTACTTTCATACATAAAACCAAAAAAAAAAAACAAGAAGATACCGCAATTTGAGATTTGAAGTCGAAGTCCTCAACTGAAGTTGGGTGCGTGGCAACTGCACTAGTTCAGGGAAAAGTGTCAATAAAATACTTGTGTTAGGAAATTCCTAATTTGCCAGTGACAATTATCTACCTTCTTTAACCTCAAAGCAGCAGTTGGTCAAAAATGAAGCAAAGCTGGGGGGCAAGGCAGAAGATATAACTTCATAATTGTGATTAGGTGGTGTTTCCTCAATATGTGCTTCTTGCTCAACTTCATAGTTCAAACGCAATGGGAGTTGAGGAGAAAAAGTTTGAATGGGGGTTGAATTGTGAGGTTGAGGAGAAAAGGTTTGGCTGGGTGTCGTAACATCTGATGCCTCCTCACAAGCTTTGTAAAAACCAATTGTCAAAGTTAACATTCAGCTTGACATATGACTCATTTTATTCTTTGTGATTCCTCTTGATTAGATAAAATTCTGCGTAGTTTATGTGTCAAGCTAGCTAAAACTATTCTGTGCAGTTTATGTGTCAACCAATTGACATATGACTCATTTTATGCTTATACCATAAATTTGCAATTGCATTTACATTTCCTAAAGAAAAAACATACATGAACTATGTTTATATATTATGCCCATTTTGTTCCATGTGTAAGCTAGAAATTGAAGAACAATTGAAACACAAGCAAGAAAGTATAACTAAACAAAAAAAAAAATAACAGAAGCAAAAGATAAGATACAAACCCTTTTTTTTAATTTCCTAAGGTTTATACTCTAGGAAAACACGTGGCAACAATTTCAACCGATTAGCCCTAAATCAAAAGAAACACCAATACAAGGCAACCACATATTACCATCAATAAAACCACCAACGGTAAAAGCTTGAGCAGCGGCCGCCGTCAAGATCCCACGGTATCCGAACCACTTAACCCTACCTGAAGTGGAGGCTTTAGGACCTAAATTCATATATTCTGTATAAAAAAGTGTATTTAGGGCAAAATTGCTAGACCAAGGAGACCAACCTGCAGGATTAATAGAATTATCAAGAAAAGATTTGCATTATAACAGTTCTTGAAAATTTTTGCCAAGGTCTTCCAAGATATGTGATTTGTGAACTAGAAGCGTTAAAAGTTGAACCGATTTTACAGTTGTGGATTGAAATGCCAGAATTTTGATTAGGGTCAGTTCGACCTTGTGCTGTTACAAAATTTTTTGAACCCGAAGAAGCTTTTCTGGCGAAAATATTACAGTTCTGGGGAACTACTGTAGAATTTCCAAATATGAAATCTATCATTCCATAGATATCAGTTTATGTGTCATGGAAAACTATAGAAAAAAAGTAGAAATGATGAAGTTTTATTTCATAAAAAATTGTGATCTTACCAGTTGCAAAGGAGAAGGAAAGAAGAAGTTGAAGGAGGAGACCGACAAATTGTGATCGCCGGTCTTGCACGAGGTGGTGGAGCTCCTTCTTCGCCGTCGATCTTGCGTAGAGATGCAGAGAGAGAGCGACAGCAGATGAGAGATCAAGAGAAAGAGAGCGTCAGATGGAGCTCATAGGTGGATGGTCATCGTGTCGCCGGTCTTGCGCAGTGGTGGAGCTTGAAACGGTCACCAATGTTGCGCAGCAATAGGGAGACTGTAGGAAGGAGAGGGTGTCGATGTAGAAGAAGAAGGAGAAAGCCTTAACAAATTAGGGCTTTAAGGCTGTTGAATTGTTATGAACTTGTTAAACGGCGCCGTTTTTAACCAAACGGACAACAAATCCTTTTCTAATATCATGAATAACCAAACAGTGCCATTACCTTTTTTTTATTTGATTTATTGATTAGCAATGGACTGGCTATCAGTTTTTAACAACAGGAAGTATCAAACAGCGACGTTTGGTTCCACTTTTTAGTTAACAAATTAGCAACGGATTGTATGTCCATTTTTAAAATCGATTTCTAATTCATTTCTAATCCGAATCTAATAAATAAGAATTTCCCACGTGCAAATAGCAACGGATTATGATCCATTTCTAATATCTGTTTTTAATATCCATTTCTAAATTCATCTCTAATCCATTCCTAATCTACCGCGGTCGTTTCTCGCCAATTTTAGCAACGGAAATTTACGTTTCTAATTTTTCTCGTTTCTAATCTATTTCCATTTCGTTTCTAAAGATGGTCAAACATGCAATACCATTTTTCATTTCTAATCCGTTGCTAATCCATTCCTAAATGGAAACGAAAATTTCCGTTTTCTAAATATTTGTTTTTAAATGGCATTTTTCTTATAGTGCAATATGTCTTTCAATACAGTGGTGAATTGAGAATAAGCCTAGGCTAAGACTGCTACTACTTGAGGATCGGTTATAGGTGGAAGAGTGAGGGTGATCTACTGGCCAGGTTCGCCCTCGTCGTTGAATTGGCCTCAGTATTTGGATTTTCAGTTGGCTTGGCAACCATGATGAATAGAGAATCAGAGGATAGCTAGGGTTGAAGAGAGGTTGAAGGTGTGTTTTTCGTTCACCGCACCAATTGTTAAACTCTCAAAATTTTAGGAGAGATTGATTTAGATTAACCCTTTCTTAGGGTAATTTTAGAGTATTTATATTGAAGTCTCAACAGTCCGTCTTAGAAAAGGATTTGAACTTTGTATTTATTTTCTATTTAGAAGTGTACATTAGGGTTTTATTTATTAATTAAAATAATTTATTATTATATGTTAACAATTACTAATTTTAGTATTTATTTGGTAAATATAAAATTACAATGGTTATTTCTCAACAAATAATAAGTGGTATTAGTTAAATTACAAGTATATTAAATGACAATTTATAATATTTCTATTTGGAATTCTAAACAAATAAAATGAAAATAGAGACATGGATATTTATCTTGATTAAAAAAAAGAAAAGAAAAATAATTGAATTGATTGATTATTTATTGATTAATATTATTAGTGTCAATTTTATGTATAGTGTATGTATATATAATTGGTGATAAATAGTATTTCGATGGGATTTTTGTAAATAATAATAATAATTTTTAAAAGAAAATAGAGAGAATGTTTCTCTCTCTTCCCTCTCTCTCTCTCTCTTTCGTTCCCGTCACCCGACAGCAGCGCCACCACCCTGCTTCCCCGTTTTCAACCACCGGTCGACTGCCATGAAAGACCAGCACCTCATCTTTGGTCCCCTTTCATGGCATCAAGCTCGATCATCTCTGTCATGGCTTGAGCTCGCACGACAGAAAGCTTAGAGGAACGAAGCACAACAGTTGGAAACCCTTGTCGATCCTTGATGAATCCGGCAGTTTCAGGCCATGAAGTGAACGCCACTCGACTCCAGTCTTTCTTGCGGTCATTTTCCATCTTGTAGTGCTGGCGTCAGAGTCAATATGGCGAAACCACCATTAACGGTGGTGCAATGGCTGACGAAGCCGTTTCCGGCGAATTGAAGCAACGTCTCTGTAAATTGACACCGGATTTGAATTCCTTGTCAAATTTCGACTGTTTTGGTGTGATTTGTGTTGATTTCTAGGAAGGATCGATTTTCCGGCCACCGTGGGCGAGGCCTTCAAGAGACAGTAAAATCAGCCTTTTGTGGTGAATCCGAATCCAAACTCGGAATCACAGTTCGGTAAATTTTACGGTAGAGGATTAATTGAGTAATTTGATTTAAAAAGGATTAAATTAATTATATGAAATTGATAATGGGATTAGTATAAGAGAAACTGATAAATTTTATAATTTAGCAAGTTAAAGATAACTGGCAAGTGTAAATTATATAGCTTGAATTGGAGAAATAAATGTCAGAAAATAATTCAAGGACAAAGTAAGTTTTGAAAATGAGAATGACAATGTTACTGTGAAACTTCTAAGAATGGTGAATGAGAATTCTTGAGAAGCGCCAGTGGGTGGACTGTGTAGACTCTATTAAGTAGAAGGTTTAAATGTGAACAGATCATTTTATAAATAAAATGAATATTGAAATTTACATAGGAAGAGAATTTTTTTCAAAGAGTTAAACTTATTATAAAAGATAATAATTTGTGTTATTAAATGAGAAATAAATTAATTAAATAAATAAGTTAGTGCAATAATAACTATTTATCTTATTAAAAAATGTAAATGTATTTTATCTTATTTTTATTTTATTAAGTGATTTATTTGCTTGAAGGAAATATTGAAATATGAGTTTATGATTTTAAAAGAAAATAAGTGTTATTCAATATATATGATTTTTCAATGATTCTAATAATTCAATTGAAAATGCTATTTATGTGAAAAGAAAAATGATAGCCACTTATTATTTATTGTTTGAAGAGTGGTTGTAACTGAATATTTTAATAGTGTTATGAAATGAAATATTGCCAATATGATTTTGATATTGATATATTAATGAAATAACAATTGATAGACATGGTTATTGCCCTCCAATATCACTTTATTTGTTGAAGTTGATATTATGATTTATATGATTATTACCTGTCGGTATCACTTAATTTGTTGAAGTGGATATTGTTATTGTTATTGCTCCCTCCATGTTGAGATTAGAGATTGCTACCTCTTAAATGAAATTGTAGATTACTTCTTCTTCTGTTGAGATAAAAATCGCAGATTAAAGTCATAGATTGCAGATCTAGATGTGTACATTAGACATTGATGGCCCTTCGGATTGAGTCTATCTAAATTGCTAAGATTAATTGAAATATTATTGAATTATTGAATGAATATTTTATGAAAATGATATTGATAATATTCTATCAATTTATATGGACAACTAATGGATTTTAATTAAAGGATTTTCACTGCTATTGCTATTTCTAATGTCAAATGATTTCTTATAAATTAATGATTGAATTTTGAGATAATTGAAACTTCAAATATGAGTATATGAAGAGTATTTTCATAAGAAATTTTTTGTGCAATTAATATTTTAATATTGAAAAAATATGAATTTATTGTTAAATATACAAATTAGCACTACTAAGCAATTTTATTTAGCGATACTGTTTTCTGTATTATCGCAGAAAAATGAAAGGAGAAACTAGGAGCTGCATTTGTAATTTTTTATTATAACGTTTTATTTGTAATCATTGTATGATATATAATATAACATTGATGAAACAACCATTTAATTGAGCAGATATATGTGAAGTCTTAACTATAGTACAAACTATAATTTTATATATGTATTTATAGGTGTTGTTATCATTATTTATTTAGTTATGAAAATGAAGATGATCTAGTATGTAATTGCTTTTCATGGAATTTATGGGTTGTGAAACCATTTATGATTTTGTAAATGTAATTATCTTTAGAATTTTATTGACTCAAATAATTTATTTATCATTATTGGAAATTTTATTTTACTTATTTAATTAATAACTAATAAGATAATTTATTTTATAGCATATGGGTAAACTAAAAGAAGATACTTAAACTTTATTTTGTTAATTACATTATACTCGTTATTAAAAATTGTATAGGATTAAAAGAAAAATTTTGAAGTCCTTTATAGTGTACTTAGCATATATTTATAATCATTTAGTACGTATTAAGTATATTACGAGTGACATATCATATTTTACAGTGGGAAATGTATGACAAATATTCCTTTGTAACTTAGAATCTAAACCTATAAAAGAAAAAAGAGTTTCGGATTCTTTTGCTGTGTTAATATTTTATGTATCATATTTAGAGAAATATATTATGATGTATATGTAATTAATTAATTTGTCTTTAATTATAAAAATAATGTAGTTAATCTAATAAGATTGCAATTGAGTTATTTTAGAATTTGAAAATTGGAAATGAAATGTATTCTTCAAATGTGATTATAAGTTTTAATACCATGGAAAAGAGTCCATGATTCTACTATCAATATTGATGTAGGAAATCCAATCCACTTTATACCAAAACCATCAGGAAAAAACCTCCCCCTAAAGCATTTACATTATCAGAAGGTAAGGAACCACCTGTATTTAACTTCATATTGTTAATTTTTTAGTTTCTATCTAATAATAGGAGATAAATGGGAGTAAATTAAAAAAAAAAAGAGTGGAGTACTATAAAGGGAATGAGGCTCACATTTCTCAAAAAATATATATGATCAAATTGTTTTTATTTTATTTTAATTTGAATCTTTTATTGTGTATTTTCTTAAAAAAATAAATATTAAAATTTCATTTATCACACCCTACTTCAGTGTAACATATGACATGTCGCCTATAATATATTTTATAAATATAAATACTTACTAAGTATATTATGAGGGACTTAAAATTTTTTTTTATTAATATCTTGTAGAAAAATACATTCAGTAATTAAAACAAGAGTAACACTTCTTTTAAATCTTCCTCCTATTTAAAAGAAATGCCTTTTTATTAAATTATTTATTATATAAAAAATGACTTCTATTAAATTAGATAGAACAGTTAAGTTGATATCGTTTCTGAAACATCAGTTACATTATCAAAAGCAAGTAATGGTTCTATAACCCATAAGTCCATAGATAATTTAATTACATACTGGGATTTTTTATAAATATTAGTTACATAGTATAATTTAAATACTTTTACATAATACAAACTATCAAATTTACACATTCATAATTAATATATGTTTGTTCAAATATGCAAAGATGTTCTGTTAATATTTAATACATCATACATATTCCAAAAAAAAAAAAACCAACATACAATAGCTAGTTCAGTAGCATACTATCTACATTAGATATTTAAAGAAATCCCATAATGAGCAGGACTCACTCTCTTGCTTTCTCCATTCCTTTCCCTGCGATAGTACAGGAAATCTTATCTAAGCAAATTACTTAGTGGTGCTATTTTATAAATTATTATGTAAATCTATAACTTTCCAATATTAACAATAATTGTAATTAAAATTTCTTATGAAAATACTTTTAAACTATTCATTTTTAAAACCCAATGTAGAGTTTTCAAAACAAACACTTTAACAATAACAATTGAAATTCCTTACTTAAAATTCAATAGTTGCTTTGTGTTAAAATAAACAAAATAATATCAATACAGTTTCAATAAAACAATAATTTAAGAAATTTGATAATATCCAAATCAGTCTCAACAATCTAGATAGACTTAATCCAAAGAGCCATCAGTGTCTAATGTGCACATCTAGACAAACCTATCTCAACTTCAATCTGTGATATGACTATCAATAGAAGAGGGAACAATCTCAACTTCAATGAAGAGGGAATAATTTGATCCTCAATTGAGAGGGAACAATCTCAATCATAATATCAACTTCAATAAATGACCATGTCCATTAACTGTTGTGAGACTATAAATCATTTCATTTATATAAAAATATCAAAATCACATTGGATAATATTTCATTTCACAAATACTTCTAAAAAAATATTCAATCACGACTACCTCTTTTACTATAAATAACAATTGGTCAACACCTTTCTTCTTCATATAAACAACATTCAATATAACTTTAAAATTATTAAAGTCATAAGGAATTCTTTTTTTTTTAAATCCGTAAAACTTTCATTCCAATATTTCCATTTTTATTCATAAATGATTTTATGAAATCAAGATATGAAATCAAATATATTTTTGATTTTAAGATAGTAAAAATAATAATATTGTACTAATCTGAATTGGAAGGTTTCCCTTTCCTCTCTTCTCTAAATGTTGATTTATCTTCTAACCCTCTCCTTTCAACAACTATAACATGAAATTCACATCAACATTAATTTACTACACTTTGGACTACACATACTATCATAGAAATATAAATTAAGCATTGAAATGTAGTATTCATGTTTTTCTTTCATTTTCATTGTGCTTGTCCAAGTGTTATGTGACTTTTTGTTTAAGTATAAAACACTTCATATTCAACACTTACCTCATCTTATATACATAAAAATAATAACTTAAATTATAGAAGTCAATGACATGCTTAATTCATTAAATGTTCATGTAATATTGAATTTTAGCATTTAAATAACTTTCATTCCATTGACTATAACCAGACTTTCATGTTTTATTTTGCTGTAAAATTTTTACAACATGATCACACCATCTTAGGGTACTATCTTGTAAAATTTCATAATTTTTAAAATTTATTTGCATAGTTAAATAGCCTAATTAAAGAAGCAAAATTTTAGTTTTTTTTATTCTAAGTAGTCTGGATTTTTTAATTAGTAACTCCATTATCTTATATCCATTTGTCCTAAAATTTTTACAGAATATTTCTCACATCTCAAGTTATTTATATATTAAATTTAGTGAATTATGGAGTCCATTTGCATAGTCACATAGGTCAATTACAGATGCTAAACTTTAGATAGATTCTCATTGAACAATCTGTATTTATTTAATTATAATCTCATTTTTCCTTCATCCATTGCATTAACCCTTTCACCACCACCTTCCCAGCATCCTAACAAAATTTTTTACAAAATTCCATAATTTTTGGAGCTCATTTACTAATTTAAATAATTCAATCTTTGTGACTAAATTTCTAGGCAGTTCAATTGATAGACTTAAGCAATTCTTTACTTTCTTAAACATTCTCAATTTACTTTCAATACTAATTCATACATATCAACCCTTCTAAAACTTAATTAACATAATTACCTTTCATATATCAGACTACCTAACCCATAGATTATCAATCAAATGCCTAAAATCATCCAAATTAGTTGATCATGCAAACTTGACCTCAAATTCATGTTTAACCACTTTTAATTACCTTAAAAACACTTATAATTTGATTATCTCCTTCAAGTCAGCAACAATAGGCAATTATCTCATAATATAGTTCATGAAAATAAAAAATAAAACTATGAAAAAGAAACAGGAGGTGAAGATAACTAACCTTTCCCTAAGAAACACTCAAAAATTTTTTGAATTTTCACTTTGCTAGGTAAATAATGGAGAAGAAAAAGAAAAAGAAGAAGATGGAGATGATGAAGATGGTGGCTGCATTGATTATTGATGAAAGAAATAAATAAAGAAAATATCTATTTTCTAGGTAGTTTGGTTCGGTTCTAATCGATTCAGTCCAACTAAGTGGTTTGCTCTGATATTTCTCTAATTTATAGGTTTTTTAACCAATTTGATAATAATAAAATACTTCCCTTTCAATATAATTTTCCTTATAATCACATGTTTATTTTTAGATTCATGTACATGTCAATATTTATTATACCAATAATTATTAATTATTGGTAATAAACTCTAGCATCCAAAAAATATTTTTCATAATGTTTTCTCTCAAGTATTATGAATTTTTCATACTTCCAACTCAAGAACACGCATTCAAAGCATATCCTCTAATATCTGAATAATTCTCTTAGACTGACCATCTGTATGAGGATGGAGTGTAGTACTAAAATTCAACCTAATTCCTAGGGGTTTTTGCAGACTATCCCAGAATCTAGATTTGAATCTTGGATCTCTATCAGAAACAATGGATATCAGTACTCCATGTAGTTTAACTATCTCACCAATATATATATCCACCAATTTCTCCAAACTATAGTCTGATCTAATAGATAAGAAGTGAGCACTCTATGTCAATCTATCCACAATAACCCAAACAACATCATGTTTCTTCTGAGTAAGTGGAAGTCCCATCATAAAATCCATAGTCACTTATCCCATTTCCACTCTAAAATTTGCTGTGGATGATATAATCCCACTGGTACTTAATGTTTTTCCTTGACCTATTGACAAGTTAGGCATTTAGCCACAAATTCAGTGATATCTTTTTTCATACCAGTCCACCAATAATTCCTCTTCAAATCCTTATACATTTTGGTCTCACTTGGATGCATAGAAAATGGAGAATCATGTGCTTCCTTTAAAATGAGTTGCCTCAAATTGACATCTGAAGGAACACATAACAGGTCCTGAAATAGCAATAATCCATCTCCATTAAGGGAAAATTCTAGTCTTTTACCATTTTGTGTTTCTAAATGTAATTTTTGATATTCAATATCATTCTGCGCTGCTATTCTGATCTATTCAATTAGTAGAGGTTTTACTTGTATACTAGCCAACACCTAATCATAAAAAATCTTCTCAAATTTTGCATTAATGGACTATAAATCATGAACTAAAGACAACTCTGTAGTCATCAAACTAGCCATGATCTTACGACTTAATGCATCAGCTACTACATTAGCTTTTCTCAGATGGTAATCTATCACATAATCATAATCTTTTATCAGCTCAAGCCATCTTCTCTGCCTTAGTTCAATTCCCTCTAAGTTCCCAAATACTTCAAGCTTTTATGATCTGTGAAGATGTAGCATTTCTCTCCATAAAGGTAATGTCTCCAAATCTTCAAAGCAAATACAATGGCCGCAAGTTCCAAATCATGCATAGGATAATTCCTTTCGTGTGACTTAAGTTGGCGTGATGCATAAGCAATAACATTTCTATCCTGCATCAACACACAACCAAATCCATTATGAGAAGCATCTCTACAAACGGTAAACTCTTTACTTGAGACAAGTAAAGTAAGAACTGGAGCTTCAGTCAAATATTTCTTCATCTTTTCAAAGCTCTCCTGAAATTTATCTGTCCATTAAAAAATAATGTACTTTCACAATAGTTTAGTTAAGGGCAAAGCAATCATAGAAAAACCTTTAACAAACTTGCGATAATAACCAGTTAAACCCAAGAAACAACAAATCTCATAAACATTCTTTGGTGGCTTCCAACTGAAGATAGCCTCGATTTTACTAGGATCCATCATTATACCCTCTGCAGAAATAATATGACCAAGAAAAGCAACATGTGCTAGTCAGAATTCACATTTAGAAAACTTAGCATATAGCTACTTTTCACAAAGAGTCTAAAGAACAGTTCTTAGATGCTTATCATGCTCTTCTGTACTTCTAGAATATATCAGAATGTCATTAATAAAAACCACAACGAACTGATCAAGATAAGGTTTGAAGATTGTAACCATTAATGCAGCTGGAGCATTAGTTAACTCGAATGGCATAACTAAAAACTCATAATGGCCGTAGCGGGTCCTGAATGCTATCTTAGGAATACTGTGCTCTTTAACTCTGAGTTGATGATACCTCGATCTCAAATCTATCTTAAAGAACACAAAAGCACCCCTGAGCTGATCAAATAGATCATCAATCCTTGGCAAAGGATATCTATTCTTGACTGTGACTTTATTCAACTGGTGATAATCGATGCATAATCGCAAACTATATCTTCTTTACAAATAGTACTGGAGCTCCCCATGATGACACACTAGGGTGGATAAAACCCTAATCAAGCAACTCCTGTAACTATATTTTCAATTCTTTTAATTCAGTAGGAGCCATCCTATAAGGAGTAATGGAGATCGGTTGAACTCCTGCCATGATTTTAATCTCAAACTCTTCTTCTCTCTTTGGAGCTAATCCTGGTAACTTGTCTAAAAAATATCTGGGAAGTCGTATGCAGTAGGAATATCCTTAAGACTAGGAGTACCTACTCAAGTGTCTACTATATGGGCTAGGTATGCCTCACATCCTTGACAATTTAGCTTTTGAGCTAAAGCAGCTGTGATTATCAATGAAGGAAGTATCTGTCTTTCACCCTGTATGACTATAATTTCATACTCTAGCAACTTAAATACAATCTTCTTAAGGTCACAATCAACTACTGCCTGCTACTTCTTTAGCCAACCCATGCTTAAAATAACATCAAAATCTCTAAAGGGCATTTCTATCAGGTCAGATAGAAATACATGACCTTGGATCTCCGATGGACAATCCAGGTATAACTTATTCACAATAATTTCCTATCCTAAAGGACTTGATACAAACACATCATAATCCAATTTCACATAGGGAATAGAGCATAACATGAAATCATAATGCTAATGTAGGAATGAGATGATTCAAGATCAAACAACACATATGCATTGTGACCAAATAAAGGAAATATACCAGCTACCATGTCTCCTGAATCGACGTCTTGTGGTTGCCTCATAGCATAAAGTCTAGCTGGTGCACCAATAGGCTCTGGCTGATTCACTATTTCCTGATTACTAGATGCATTATCCCTTCCTCTACCTCAGTCTCTTCTTATAGTTTGAGAAGATCCATAGTTGGCTGTAGGTCTTTGCTTCGGCCTCTCTGTGGTTGTGTAAGGTATAGTAACCCTGGGTTTAGGGCATTCCCTAGCAAAATGGCCAACCTCGCCATAATTAAAACATGCCCCTGCTACTATTTTGCATAGTCCTCCATGAATTTTACTATAATAAATACAACTACAATTTACTGAAGGAGCTTGTGAGGGTGGCAATGGTGCCCGTGGAGGTGGCAATGGTGGTCTAAACTGCCTCTGACTCTGTGGCCTGATACTGCCAAATATAGAAGGAAATAGACTAAAAAATCTCCTCTTCTTACAACCAGAGCTATTGACCCCTGAAAAAGTCCTCCTGATACTCTTCTCTCTCTTTGTAGCCTCTTCCTGATTTTACCTTCTCCTGATTCAGAGCTTGTGATACCAATGCAAAAAAAATTCTCATGTTCAAAATTGATCACATGACTCTTAATATTGGGCTTCAATCCTTGTTCAAATCTCTTGCAGTTGTCTCTACTTGTAACTAACATACTATCAGCATAATAACTCAGTCGAGTAAACTCACTCTCATACTTAGCTACAGTTCTATGATCCTGTCAGAGTTGTAGAAACTCCTTTATCCTAGCATCCATATAGGCAGACAGAACATACTTTTTCCTAAACTTTGTCAGGAAATCTTTCCAAGTCAGGATTGGTGGTTGTTCTTTGCTCCTAGGAACTATCTTCCACCACTCATATACATTTTCCTGAAGTAGTGAGATTGCATAATCATACCTCTGAGAATCATTACATTGGAGCTTTAAGAAAACCCTCTCAATTCTCTCTAACCATTATTTAGCTATCATCGAATCGATAGTGCCTAAAAACTTTGTGGCTCCTTACTTTACTAACTTATTGTGCTGCCCAATTGGCTATTAGTGTTATAAGTTACCTAGCATCTGTCTCAATAAAGTAGCCATCTGTTGAGCTATAGGGTCAGTAGCTGGGGCAATGGAGACATCAAGACCCTCAGGGGCATCCCTAATCTCTCCCTGATTCACATTAGACTATTCTTCAGGAAGATTAAAATTATCTCCTAGGCCATCATCCTCCATACTATCTATTAATAACAAATCACTCTCTGGGCAATGGAGACATCAGGACCCTCATGGGCATCCCTACTCTCTCCCTGATTCGCATCAGACTATTCTTCAAGAAGATTAAAATTATCTCCTAGGTCATCATCCTCCATACTATCTATCAATAACAAATCATTCTCTGTATCCTATCACAGAAAAAAAATATTTATCTTATTAGAATATTGTATGATGCAGATATCCAACAATTAACAATCACTTCATACTTGAGCAGACTTATAAATCACACTATTAATTTTAAAATTTAAGCGAGTATGCAATTAAATCATGCTTTGATAACAAAATAAACATGTCGCACCCTACCCATTGCAAGATATGAAATGTCGCCCGTATAATGTACTTTTTAAATATAAAGACTTACTAAGTATACTAAAAGAGACTTAAAATATTTTTTATTAATATCATGTAGAAAAATACATTCAGTAATTAAAACAAGAGTAAAACTTCTTTTGAATCTTCTTCTTGTTTAAAACAAATGCATTTTCACTAAATTATTTATTATATGAAAAATAACTTCTATTAAATTAGATAGAATAGTTAAGTTGATATCGTTTCTAAAATATCAGTTACATTATCAAAAGCAAGTAATGGTTCCATCATTATAGGCCCATAGATGATTTAATTACATATTGGGATCTGTTACAAATATTAGATACATAGTATAATTTAAGTATTTTTATAAAATAAAAATTATCAAATTTATACACTTATAATTTATATATGTTTGCTCAAATATGCAAAGCTATTCTATTAATATTTAATACATCATACATATTCCAAAAAGAAACCAAACATACGATAGCTACTTCAGTAGCATACTATCTATATTAGACTTTTGAAGAATTCCCATAATGAGCAAGACTTGCTCTCCTGCTTTCTCCTTTCCTTTCCTTGCTACAGTACATGAAACACTATTACTAAGCAAATTGCTTAGTGGTGCTATTTTATAAATTGTTATGTTAATCCATAACTTTCCAATATTAACAATAATTGTAATTAAAATTTCTTATGAAAACACTTTTCATATACTCAACTTTAAAATCCAATATAGAGTTTAAAAAATAAGCACTTTAACAATAACAATAAAAATTTTTACTTAAAATTCAATAGTTGCCTTGTGTTAAAATAAACAAAATAATATCAATATAGTTTCAAGAAAACATCAATTCAAGATACTTGACAAAATCCAAATTAGTCTCAACAATCTATATAGACTCAATTCGAAGGACCATCAGTGTCTAATGTGCACATCTAGATAAAGTTATCTCAACCTCAATCTATGATATGAATATCAACAAAAGAGGGAACAATCTCAACCTCAATGAAAAGGGAACAATGAACAATCTTAACCTCATTTAAGAGGGAACAATGTCAATCACAATATCAACTTCAACAAATGAAGTCATACCGGCAGGACAATAACCATGTCTATTAACTGCTGTAAGACTATAAATCATTTCATTCATATAAAAATATCAAAATCACATTGGGCAATATTTCATTTCACAAACACTTTTAAAAAAAATATTCAATCACGACCACCTCTCATACTACAAATAACAATTAGCCAACACCTTTCTTCTTCATATAAACAATTTTTAATATAACTTTAAAATTATTAAAATCATAAAGTATCAACATATAATTTTTTTTTCAAAATCCATAGAACTTACAATCCAATATTTTTATTTTTATTCATAAATGATTTTATGAAATTAAGATATGAAATCAAATATATTTTTTATTTTAACATAGTAAAAATAATAATATCGCACTAACCTGAATTGGAAGGTTCTCATATTCTCTCTTCTCTAAATGCTGATTTATCTTCTAATCCTCTCCTCTCAACAACTTAACATAAAATTAACATTAACATTAATTTACTACATCTTGAACTACTCATACTATCATAGAAATATAAATTAAGCATTGAAATGTAGTATTCATGTTTTTCTTTCATTTTCAATATGCTTGTCTAGGTGTTACATAACTTTTTTTTAAGTATAAAACACTTCACATTTAACACTTAACCTCATCTTATATACATAAAAATAACAACTTAAATTATAGAAGTCAATGGCATGCTTAATGCATTAAATGTTCATGCAATACTGAGTTTCAACATTTGGGTAATTTGCATTCCATATCTTATTTTGCAGTGAAATTTTTACAACATGATTTTAACATCTTAGGGTACTATCCTATAAAATTTCATAATTTTTAAAGCTCATTTGCATAGTGGAATGGCCTAATTACAGAAGCAAAATTTTAGTTTTTCTGATTCTAAGTAGTTGGCATCCTTTAATTAATATCTCCATTTTATTAAATTCATTTGTCCTAAAATTTTTACAAAACCATCCTCACATCTCAGGTTATTTAGAGATTAAATTTCATGAATTATTGAGTCTATTTGCTAGTCACATAGGTCAATTATAGAGGCGAAACTTTAGACAGAATCTTGTTGAGCAGTCTATATTCATTTAATTATAATCTCATTTTGCCTTCATCCATTGCATTAACCCTTTTACCACAACCTTTTCAACATCCTAACAAAGTTTTTTGCAAAATTCTATAATTTTTGGAGCTCATTTACTAATTTAAATATTTCAAACTTTTTGACTGAATTGCTAGGCAGCTCAATTGATAGACTTAAGCAATTCTTTATATCCTTAAACATTCTCAACTTACTTTCAACACTAATTCATGCATAACAAACCTTTAAAACTTAAATAATATAATTAGCTTTCATATATCAGAATATCTAATCCATAGATTATCAATCAAATGGTTAAAATCATCCAAATTAATTGATTATGCAAACTTGACCTCAAATTCATATTTAACCACTTTTAATCACCTTAAAAACACTTATAATTCCATTATCTCCACTAAGTTAGCAACAATAGACAATCATCTCATAGGATAGTTCATGAAAATAAAAAATAAAACCCTGGAAAAGAAAGAGGAGGTGAAGATAACTAACCTTTTCTTAAGAAACACTTGAAAATTCTTTGGATTTTCACTTAGAAGAAGAAGAAGAAGAAGATGGTGGAGATGATGAAGATGAAGATGGTGGCTGCATTGATGATTGATGAAAGAAATAAATAAAGGAAATATCCATTTTCTAGATGGTTTGGTTCAATTCTGACCAATTCAGTCCAACTCAGTGGTTTTCTTTAGTTTTTTACTGATTTATAGGTTTTCAACTGGTTTAATAATAATAAAATACTCGTCTTTCAATATAATTTTCCTCATAATCACATATTTATTTTTAGATGCAAGTACATGTGTCACGACCCAAAACCGTGGGCCGGACCGGCACTAGGACCTAGGTAAGCTTAAGGCACCCGAGGCCCGTAGTAAGCCTAAACTATCACAACTCATCCCTATTATCATTTGACTATCGGAATAGTAAGCCCATATTA
>CANUEX010174141.1:0-18824 GCA_948099535.1 Jatropha multifida | reverse complement strand
TGAGTTAGACTATTTAAATTCGGTTTTCGATTCGGTTCGCGGCATAAAATATTATTTTTCGCCAATTCTCATTGGTGAAAATTTACAATTAAATTTTAAATAAAAATTCTTTTTAAAAATAAATTAATGGGTTATTTCATATATATATAACTTTATTTTAAATAATCCCTTTTTATAATAATACTTAACAACAATCAATGTCCCAATCCCAATATCCAGGTGCAATTAGAACTCCATCACATTAAATTCAATAACTAAGCTTTCTGAGGTAAAGATTCAAAGTTTGTAATCCAGAAATCATTTTATGCATGAAGCATCAGACAAATAATATGCAATGCATGAATCACTATTTAGACTCAGCAGGTAACGAAATAACCTATCCCAAGTTCCAAAAATTAGTGTTACATCGATAAACTGACATTCATACAAACCAATATTTTGATTTCTTAATTAAACCCAAAACTGATGATTCAACTTGAAAAGAAGCCAAAAACCAAGAATAATTTGAGGCTAGTGCATTTTATCCTAGTGGCAAACTAAAATTCAAGATAATCATAGGGTTTTTTTTCATTAATATTTTTTTTTAAAATAAAAAAAAATTAAGGTGGCGACCCTAAACAGATCACACACCATCAAAGCACTCCAAAGCGCTAATTCAACACAAAGAAGTGCTAAATTGAGCCATAATGAACAGAAGGAACCATAAGGAATTCCTCATCACTCTGTGAGAAACTAACCAGTGGGCCTATCTAGATTGATTCCGTCCTTCAGATCTTTCCCATGGCAATTGGGAGGGGACTCACACCTTTAATTCTACTATTTTTTGCTAGGTTACCTGCCGCAACATTCTTTTCTTGAGGAATCTATTATATCTCCCAACTTTTCACTTATGATAACAATAGAATTGCTGGAGCCTTATATTTTATAAGAATTGACTCCTTGACTTTAAATTTTCCTCCCAATTGATTGACCACTAGTTAAGAGTTAGAATAAATTGACAATTGCTCAAGTCTTACCTCCTGTCCTAATTTGATGCCTATAACCAATGCGTCATATTTAGCAACATTGTCAGTCGCGCCAAAATTCAACTGTACTGCATATTGAAGTTTAATTTGTTAGGTCATTATTGTATGACCTTGTGCTAACTCCTGATTGGATGCTCTATTTGTATACAGTTACAAATGCCATTTCTATGGGATTTTCGATTTACTTTTGCTTGACTTCCCATTAATTGTGTGTGCTTGAAAGTAATGTCGTAACGTTGTGGAAATTATTAACATAGTATACGCTAATTTCTCCAAATAGGAATATCTTACCTCTACTCGTCTCAGTACTTTGCTCACATAACAAATTGCAAATTGTTCGGTACCTTTCTCTCTAATCAAAAGTGATGCTACTCTCTTCAACTATAGAGAGTTACAAATATAAAGGATCACTTGTATTTTTTGTCTACTAAGAAAAGGTGATGAAGTAAGAAATGATTTCACCTCTTCAAATGCTTTTTGACATTCAGTTGTCCATTCAAAGCCCTTTATATTTTTTTAAAGTTTTATAAAAATGGAAGAGACCTTTTATCGAGTAGGATACAAATCGTCCCATTTAATTTCTGAACATCATTGATTATTTTTTGTGGCTGCATGTCCAACATTGCTTCTAATTTTTATAGATTTTCTTTAATTCTCCTTTGAAATATCATGAACCCCAAGAATTTACCTATAGTGACACCAAAAACACACTTATTAGGGTTTAACTTCAATCCATACATATGAAATATATCGAGTGCTCATCCCAGATCATAGGCATGTTGCTCAAACTTTTTCCTTTTGATCATCATGTCATCCACATAGACCTCGACTAAGTCTCTAATCAGGTCTTTAAACATTTTGTTCACTAGTTTTTTAAATGTTGCTCCAGTGCCTTTTAGATCAAACAACATGACCCTATAACAATAAGTGCCTCTATCTGTTATAAAGGTTATTTTCTCTTCGTCTTCCTAACTTATCTCAATTTAATGGTACCCTTCTGCTCAATCTATAAAATTGTACATCTCATATCCAACTGTAGAGTCTAATAATTGATCAATGTTTGGGAGGGGATACGAGTCTTTAGGACATGCTTTATTCAAATCTGCAAAATCTACATATAATTGGCCCTTGGCATTTGGCTAAGGAACAAGAATTAGCAAGCTAAAGTTGGATACAACACCTATCAAACAAAACCAGCTTTAATTAATTTATTTACCTCTGCAACTATTATTTTTTGCCACTAGGGTGAATGATTTCTTTCCCTTTGTTTTATGGGATTAATATTGGGGTCAATAATGAGATTATGGCTCACCATTCTTGGATTAATTCCTGTTATATCACTAGCCTACCTTGTAAAATCATTTTTATATTGTTTCAAAATTGACAAGAGATTTTGTAATATTACCCTAATGGTACTCATCCCCACATTTTACTTTCTTTCTTTTCTTTATCTCCACTTTAATTGGAGTTGTCTCAAGCTCTAGATTTAATTTCATTCGCTCTCGTGGAATATCAAAGGGGTTTGCTCCTTCTATTGATTTTTGCTCTTTCAACTCTTATTGCTTTGTAATCAAGGTAGGAAACGAATGACGTGAACTCTTTAGAGAAACCATATAGGTTTCTCTAGCAACTCTTTAGTCTCACCTTACTACTGTAATCTTATCATTAACAAGAAATTTTAAAGTTAAAAACTTAATCAATGTACAAGCATTTAAATCATATAACAATGGCCGCCTAATGAACCAGAATGGGATGTCCACCATTATGAACTCTGCTCGAAAATTCTTCGTATGTTCTTCATCACCCAATTTCGTTAATACTTCAACGGACCCTTTCACTTGAACCTTTTTCTCTTGCAAATGCTACTAAAGGTGTAAAAACAAATTTTGGTTTATTAATATCCAATTTTAAAGCTTTAAAGACATTAGAGGTTAGTAAAATAAAAGCACTTCCATAATCCACCAATATGCAATTAACTTTGTAATTTTCAATGATCATCTACACGACCAAAGAATCTGGATGTGGATGTTGCACCCATGCACCATCCTCCTCTGTAAAGGGAATTTTTTCAAGGATTGAGTAAATCTTTCTTGCATGCCTCTTTCTTGCTGTATTGCTATCTCTACCTATAGGCCCTCCAAAGATCATCTTAATTACACCCACTATTTCTATTTTTACTGATGATCTCTAATCTTTCTTTTCGCCAACATGGTTTTTTATTCGTCCCTACACAAAATATTTAAATACGTCACGTTGTATTAGTTTTTCAATTTCTTTTTTCAATTACCAATAATTCCAGTATCATGCCACATATACTATATAGAATTCATAATACTTGCTCTTATCCTTGAATGTAGAAGATTCCTCCCTCATCTTCCCTGGGTAGGTGACATAAATTGCCTCATCTTGCCTTTGGATCCAATCAAGATATAAGTTCGGATTCTGGTTAGAGGTGTGAACTATCGCTCCTCAACATCTCTAGCTCGAGAATATGGGGATTTAGAGAGATAGTTTGCCAAAACAAGATCCAGCCAACTGGATCATGGAGGTTATCTCCTTCTACCAAACTATTCTTTCTTCTTCTCCTGTGAGATTTTAGTTTGCAATTGTGTTGCTTCTAAGCTTCATCTAGGCAAGCATAATTATTTAATCAGGATATAAGTTCTGCAAAAGAGAGCGATGGGTCAATATTAAAAGAATAAAAAACTTTCCATACTTACAATTCTTCGCCATTGCATTGATTGCTACTTCTACATTCAAAACTTCAATTTGCATGGCTAATTTTTAAAATTTGTTGAGATAATCTTTAAGTGACTTGCCATTATTCTTCTTTAAATCGACCATATCAGATGAGATACTTTTGCTCGGTATGCATGTGATAAAGTGTGCTTTGAAAGCCGAAGCCAACTGAGCAAAGGATGAAATTGATCCTATCTTAAGCTTCTGGTACCACTCTTGTGCTGTACCCTTCGAGGTTGCTAGGAATGCTCAGCATAGAATCAATTAAGGTCACACAATAGAAGACTACAGGGTGTGTACTAGTCCATTTTTCAATGTCTTTTGCAGTGTCGATAATAGTGATTTTTTGGTCTGTGAGTAGTACCATCGGTCTAGGACTTGGTATTATTTCGGTCCAAAAAAATTATTGTAACACCCGCCGCCTAATCCCAAAGAACCAGACGGAAGATGCCACATTCGGTGCCGAAGCACTGTCTTATATCACTTACTAACTCTAGATCACATATTAGAAGTGATTAGATTTTCATAAGGAGGCAAGTAATTACTAATTTACAAATGATATTTAAGGAAATTTCTAAGAAAATTTCGCAAGAGTTTCCACTAAAAATTAACTTGCCACACAAAGAAAATATACACACTTCCAATATAATTTCTCCAAACCCCAAAACTCCAATTCAACACAACATGTCACAAGCACTTATAAATATCCATCCATTTTTACTTAGGTTCCCTCATCAATATTATAATCTCATTCATTTCAAGAATATTTATTAATAATCGTACACCCAAATATAATAAAATGCTCTTACTTAATTAATCACAATCTCTTAATAAATTACAAACTTATTATATACAACTTCCATCATATACAATATTTATACACATGCCAAAATTACCATTCACAAAGTATCCTACCCAAAATGGTAAATCTACTCTGATGCTACTTTTTTGGTCTTGAATAGCGTCCTCCGTCCCTAACCTGCGCGTGACAAAAATCAACGCGCTAAGTGGAAGACTCAGTGGTGCTAAATAACCAATAATTTAAAATAACAAGAATAGCCAAATAGCAAGTCTCGAAAATGCTTTAAAATACTCAAATTATATAAATTAAATACCGAAATCGCATAAATTAAATTTGAACACTTTGAAAACTATAGGAAGATTATAAATACAAATAGGTCCTCATTCTTTTATGACAAAATAAAATTTCGTTCTTAGTTAAGGCTCGTACTAATACAGAATGAATGTAAGCGGATTCAATCGTGGCCTGTGAAAGTGCCACCCCCATCACATAATAAGCACGTCCGCCTATTTATAAGGGCTGATAACCCTAGCATATGATCATAGCTCCACATAATAAAATGGGTTGATAACCTGAGCATGCTCACATATCGAAATATATCTCATCATACCACATGTCAATCATGCTTAGTAGAGCCCAAATCAAAACCATTCTTCCATAATTAACCTTATTTCTTATTCAAATCCCTTAGCAAAACATTTCACAATTTAATACTTATTATTTCAAAATTTCTTTACTTACAACTTGTAAAATTCAACAAAATCAATTGATATTTCAAATAAAACCTTACTTCCATAATACCTCCATATACATAGCTTAAATTACTTTAAAATCAACATTTAAAAGACCAAAATCATGCCTTACCTACTAAAGAAGGTTCGGCCTCTTTATGGAAACAAAGGAGAAAAAGCTTCCTCCATCAAATGCCTTAATCACTAACTCAAAACCACTAAATCCATTAATTTAAAAACTTTTAACCATAAAACTCATTTTACCATTTCAAAACCTTCTTTAAGTCATGAAAAATGCTAAGACATTAGAATTCAAATTAAAGCTTTAAACCATCACCAAATTACTTATAAACAAACTCATTTAAAAGAAATTCATCTCAAAACACATTTACAATCAAAGGAGAACAAAAGCAAGAACAAAAATTAAAACCCTTCTTCTAAGGAGGTTTCAGCCAAGGAAGGGGAAAGGGAAGGGAGTGCTCTCCTTCTCTTCCAAGCATTCCATTATGCTTATTAAGCATATAAAATCACATTCAAACAATCACAATACAATTCCCCACTCAATTCACACATTTCCTCAAAAATCATTCAAAACCTAAAAATTACAACTTAAGGAATTTGAAAGAGAATTGAAAGTATTATTAGAACCTCTACTCTTTGGCCTTCTCCTTGCCTTTAGTTAATGGTTCTCCCACTTCTTCAAAGTAGGAAAAATATCCATTAAAACAAAAAATTAACAAAGAAAGTGAATGGAGCATGATTTAATGCATTAATCCCATGCCTAAACCTTGAATTCTACTAATTAAATCATAAAACTCAAAAACCACAACTTACCTTCTTCAATGGCAACTCCAAATTCCATGCTTAGGAACTCCAAATTTCAACTTCTAGTACTTAATCCTTAAGAATCAATTACTATTCTATGGTTTAATTGGTGGTTTAGTGGTAGTTTAGAGGTTAGAAAATGAAAGAAGAAGAAGTGGCGTTGGAGAAGAAGAGAAGAAAGAGAAAATGTTGCTTAATTGGTAACTTGAAGTGGCAAAGTCAAACTTTGCTTCCTAATTTTATGCCAAATGAATGGCTAAGATCAAGTCCTAAGTAATCTCATCCAAAAGCTCTAAATATTCCTCAAATAGTTCTCTTTTAAATATTATTTAACTCCACAAATTAATTAAATTAACTCCACAAAATTATTCCTCAATTATTTCTTAATATACTACACTAAAAATCAATATCCATTAAATGCCTTAATTCACAAAAAATATTCATGAAATATTTTCTACCCACCAAAATCATGCAAACATGCTCAAAAAAATATTAAATAGGATATTAGACACACATAGTAATTTTTCCGGACCGAAATAATACCAAGTCCCGAACCGATGGTATTATTCACAGATCAATAAATCACTATTAATGACACTGAAAAATAGTCTGTTACATGGAGACTGAGATTGGTAAAGCATTAGCTAAGGACAAAGTATTAACATTGGTTATGGTAACAAGTGATTTTGTAAATAAGTGTGGGTTGGGTGAGGAAACAGGTTCTGGTGTTGATGGAAAGGAGAGTGTCACAAGCATAGGAGAAAAGGCTAGAGAATTAGGCAAAGGTTGAGGGGTTGGCAATATATCCATTGTAACCTACGGTGGATAAGCGAGGATTGAAATAGGAGAAGGGTCGAGGATGTTGGCAGTAGAGACATTAGAATTAATGTGTTGAGGAATCAGAGTTAAGGGTATAGAGGTGGATAGTTGTGGATTGAGACTCTTGGTGCCATTATCAAATTGTTGCTGAAAAGGAAACACTAGCTCAAAAAGGATAATGTGTGAGATCAAGATTTTGCCAGTGGAAAGTTGTAAGTAATTATAACCTTTATGCAATTTGCTATAGCCCAAAAACACACAGCGAGAAGATTTAGGTTCCAATTTATGAGAAGTATATGGTTTCAGCCATGGATAGCACAAGGAACCAAAAGCACGCAATTCATCATAATTTGGGAGAGCATGAAATAACAATTCATAAGGAGTTTTATTTGACGTTTGACTTGATGGTAGACAGTAAATGCCATAAATGGCAGTTTCAAAGGCATAAGTCCAATATTTATAAGGAATGGAAGAATGACTTAACAATGCCCGACCTATTTTCACAATACATCTATGTTTTCATTATGGACAATCATTTTGTTCGAGAGTGTAAGGTTATGAAATGCATTGTGTGATACCATTTTCTTGTAAAAAATGGGTTAAAACACAACACTTACCTCCCCAATCAGCCTGAAAACTTTTAATGGGAAAACCAAGATATTTCTCAACAATGGTACGAAATTGAATAAAAATAGACAAAACATCAAATTAATTCTTAAGAAAATAGAGCCAACAATATTTGCTAAAATAATAATAAAAGAGAACATAAAACCAAAAACCATCGACAGAAGTAACAAGCAATGGTCCCTAAACATCATAACAGATTAATTCTAATGATTGTTCTACTTGAAAATGAGACTCAGAAAATGGTAAATGATGAGATTTACTAACATTACAAGCATGACAAGGAACAAAATTTTTATTGGAAGCAATTGAAATGTTATCATGAAAAATAATACTATCAACAATCTGAGTATTAGCATGAGATAGACGAGCATGGCATAAAGAAACAGTTACTACAAAAGCCTTTAGAGAGAAAGAACAAATCGATTGGATAAGTAACAAGTACAAGCCATTCTTACTATAGCCTTTGTATAGCACTTGTCTCGTGGGGATATCCTTCACAAGATAAGAGTCAAGAAAAAAATTCAATGGAAGCATTACTATGAGTGGTAAAAGAAAAAATAGACAATAAATTATCTTTAATGGAAGAAGAGTAAAGAATATCGTGAAGAACAGACGAATGATTATTAATAATAGTAGCAGAAGAGCCACGAATAACAATAGGAAGAGTTTTACCATTAGCAATTGTAAGTTTAGTAGTTTCATGGGATGGAGAGGGATGGGTAATGTGCTTCTTTTTAGCAACAAGATGATAATTAGCACCAGAATCAACTTTCTAAGACTGCAGGTCAAAATCAATTGAAGCAAGATGAGCTTGTGGGTTAGCAGATTGAGAACCTTGGCAAGGGGAGGGACATTGATAGGCAATTTGGCCAAAACCATTCCAATTATGACATATCAGCTTTAAAGATGAATAAGAAATAGAACCACCACCAGGACCAGAGAAGAAAGATTGGCGGCCACCACGACTTAAAAGTTGCAAAATTGGCTGTAGGAGGAATAACAACAAAAATAGTTAAAGAATCCATTTTTAATTGAGTTTCTTTACTAAACAACAAGATATAAAGTTCATCAAAGGAGATGGAGGTGTTGCGTGCCTCTAGAGCACGAGTAAAGGGACGATAATGAGATCTCAAACCTTTAAGAACATCACAAATAAAAGAGTGCTCAATAATAGGACTTTGCAAAGCAGACAATTGATCAAAAAGAGATTTTGCTTTTCATATGTAGACATCGAAAAAGTCAGTTCCATAAGTAAGATGTTTCAATTATTTCTACAATTAAGGAATCTGAGTTTTAAAACTAGTAGAGTAGAAGCGAGTAAGATTTTACAAGCATCCTTTGTGGTAGTGCATCCAATCTTTTGATGAAGAATGAATTCAGAAATAAAGTAGAAAAACCAACTTGAAACAATCTAGTCTTATTGAAATCAAATCATATATTTAGAATTTGGCATGCCAAAAGGAAGCACTTTAGGATGAGTTAAAAAAAATCATCCTCGATATGGCTAGCCATTCATAGCCATAAAGCAAAGGCATAATCTAGGCTTACCAAAGTAAGTACTTTATAGTGTTTAATTTTATGGACAAGAATTAAGCAACATTAGGAATTAGGGAAATAGAGGCTAAGGGAGATGAAGAAGAAGAAGAGACGAGGGAAGAAGAAGAAGAGATTAGAGATGAAGAGGAAGAAGAAAAAAGGGTGGGTTCGATAAACAAATTTAAAGGCTGTTGTTAGGCCTTAAGGCTCTAATACTATGAAACTATTGGAAACTTGTATATTTTGTATTGCATATAATGTTATATAGACACACATATATATACAATGGAGATACAACTGTTGATAAGAACTAATCTTATCACAAGTTTAAATTACCAATAATAATGGTAAAGTTTAAAGAGATGAAGGATAAACCATATTTTTATCACTTGGTTATTGTTTAGTGATTTTAATGTATTGCTCATCTATTTGAGAAGGGAAGATGGGCTCCACCTTTTAATTTTCAGTTTCAGCAATATGTGGGTCATTAGAATCAATGTTCTTTGTTGGATTTAGGTTGTGTTGGTTGTCAGTTTACATGGTCTCATAATATTTCTTGTGTTGGGGCTATTCGAGAGCGGTTGGACAGTGCACTATGGAATTCAAATTGGCGTTGTTTATTTCCAAAAGCATCGGCTATGTCATTGCCACGGATTATGTATGATGATTTTCCTCTTCTTTTGGATTTAAAGGTTTTTCTATTGTCCCCCAAGTGAGACCTTTTTTTCAAAAGCTACCAGGACTACCAAGGAGGATTTTTGAACTATGGTTCGCTCTACTTCGAACTTGCCTCATGAGTCTATTTCTGGTGCTCTGCCTTTTGTTCAAAAGCATGGATGTCGATGGAATACAGATGTTTATGGTAATATTCATCATAATAAGCGATTTTGCTTAAACGTATTTGGAGTGTCCATGCAGCAATTTAGAATCATGCTTCCTCTTCTTTATTGCTTCTAGATAAGGACTTATTATTTTAATATGATTTAATTTTACAGTAGGAGGAGATACTTTGGTTTCAGAAATCTCAAACCTCTTGGATTCGGCATGAGGATCATTGTGAGAAATTATATCATACTATTACTCAGGTACATCGAAAACAAAATGGGATTGAATTCTTGATAAATGATGCTAGGGACTAGGTTTCTGATCCAGTTTTATTAAAGGACTTAACTGCTGAGTTTTATGAGAAGCTGTTTGCAAATGATACGCATTTTGTTCCTTTAATCTATGATCGTGTTGCTTTTCCTAGGTTTTTGATGGAGGTTGTAATAGGTATGATGTAGCCAGTAACTCGTGAGGAAGTTTGGTTGGCTATATCGAGTATGGGTTTGTATAAGACACTAGGTCCGGATGGTTTTCAACCACTATTTTTCAAAAAGTATTAGGATATAGTTGGCGATGATATGGTGCATTTTGTTTTTACTACTTTTTCTTCTAGGTTTTTGGATCTAAATATGGATCATTCTTGGCCCTAAGGTCCCGACTCTTGAGGTGATGTCATAGCTCTGTCCTATCACTTTTTATAATGTTTTGTACAAGATGATTATGAAGGTTTTTACAAATTGATTAAAGCCCTTTATCAGTGATCTTATCAGCATTTTTCATAGCATTTTTGTGTTAGGTCGCACGATAAGGGATAATGTGGTTATTATTCGGGATATACTTCTTACTTTTTTATGGTCTAAGAGCAAGTGGGGTCATTTTGCTCCAAAGGTGGACTTGGAAAAGGCTCATGATTGGGTTACTGAGATTTTCTTAGATATTTATTATAGGCCTTTGGTTTTCCTCATCTCTAAATTTCTTTAATTTTCAGTGCTCTATCTCACTCCTCTTTGTTAGTTCTCTAGAATGGTAGTCCCTTTAAGTCTTTCTTGGCTACCCGAGGTTTGAGGCAAGGAGACCACCCTATTTCCCTTTACTTATTTGTGCTTTGTATAGGGGCACTCTCTTTATTGATTGCTAATAAGGTTGTTAGTAAGAAGTAGTTGTAGGTGGGTGCTTTTAGGGGAGGTCTACCTATCAGTTATTTACTCTTCACAGATGATTTATTAATTATTGGTAAAGCTACAGTAAAGCAAGTTAAAGTGGTGCGAGATGTTTTAGCTAATTTTTATGAGAGTAGAGGGTAGTGGGCTAATTTGGCTAAGTCCCGTATTTTTTCTCTAAGTCTATTGCTCAAAGTATGAGGGGTCGGTTGCATCAAATCTTGGGTGTTTCTTGTACTATAGATTTGGGTCAGTATTTGGGGGTGCCTTTGTTGCATGAGCATTCTTCAGTGGATCACTACCAATCTATTGTTCAGTGGATGCAGTCTCAGCTGGCTAGTTGGTGGACAAGATTGTTTAGTCAGGCCGATAAAGAGGTACTTATTAAATCTTTTGTTTCTTCTTCGCTTGTTTATACTATGCAGTCTATGTGGTTGCCTACTTCCATTTGTGGTTCTTTAGATAAGTTGGCCAAAAATTTTATTGGGGTACTTCTATTGAACATCGTAGAATGCATTTAGTAGGCTGTCACTGGTTGATTAGGTTTAAGAAATACAACGGTCTTGGTTTTAAGAGCTCTCATCTGATGAATGCGGCCATGTTAAGGAAGTTGGGATGGAAGGCTTGTTTGAATGATTCTGCATTATGGATTCAGGTTTTATGGTATAAGTATTGTAATGCAGGGTCTTTTCCTTTAGCAGCAAAGAGTTTTAATTTTAGCGTTTGGAAGGTTCTTGTTCGTAATTTTGACATCTTATTTTCTTATTCTGTCTGGAGGGTGGGTGATGGATAGCAAATTAGTTTTTGGTATGAAAAATTGGTTGCTGGTTGGACCTTTGATTGATTTGGTTGAGGGGGTGTTTATAAGGAAGGGCATTTGAGGATTGCATGTCTTATTCGGGATGGGTTATGGGATTTCTCATCTTTGCAGACTTTT
Organism: Jatropha multifida; assembly: GCA_948099535.1. Lineage (NCBI taxonomy): Eukaryota > Viridiplantae > Streptophyta > Magnoliopsida > Malpighiales > Euphorbiaceae > Jatropha > Jatropha multifida. Next base: position 6,798 of record CANUEX010174141.1, on the reverse strand, counting down.
ATTCCTGATCAGGTGAGTTGATATATCCAAGCTATTTCGCTTCTTGTCTTTATTTCTGTGACAGATTCTATTCAGTGAAATTTGCGTCGATGGGGTGTATTCGATGAAAGTAGCTTGTTTTTGTTTATTACAGGAAGAATTGTGTCTCGATAATTTGCAGCGAGTGTTTTCATGGATTTGAAGAATTGATGGGGTTCCGAAATTGAAATATTTTCTTTGGTTAATCTATCACCATTGACTTCCTACAAAGGTTATTTGTTTTTCAAGTGGGTAGGCTTCTTTCAATCTATGTTGTTTTTGTAATTTTGCAAAAGAGTCTTTATTCCATATATTTCAGGATTATGATGTTGTTACATCCTGGTGACAGCAGTGTTCCACAATATTTTTTTCCTTGTTATTAATGTGGTGGATTGGTTTCACTTCAATATGTCTTGTTAGATGCCTAGTCTGCTTGGTTTTGCTTGGCGTCATTGGTTCTTGGTTGCAACTTGGTGAACTTAGAAGGCTAGGAATTTGCGTGTCTTTAAGAATGAGATTCTTTCTTTGACTCATCTAAATGCTTGTGTTTAAAGTTACTATGGATATCCAGTTTTTCTCTTCTACTGGTTAGGTTGGGGCTCGTTATTCACAACATGCCTTTGTTTCCTGGGTCCTCCTCAAGCTGATTAGGTGAAATTGAATTATGATGGGAGTTGTATTGATAATCTTAGCTAGACTAGTGGGGGATGATTTGTTTCGGGATTCATTAGGAAGATAGCTGGGAGGTTTTTCTATTGATATTTTCTAATTTTTCCATCTAGTTGGCGAGCCTCGGTCCATCTGAACAGGACTTGGTATTGCTTGAGATCATAGTTTTAGGCAAGTCATGGTGGAGACAAATAGTTTAGAAGCGGTGCATTTAATGCATTCGACTTTGATGCCTTCTAACTCGATGGCAGCTGTAGTATTGGATATTTAGAGTTTATTGGCTTGTAATCGAGAGTGCTCTATTTAACATGTTTATGGGGAAAACAACTCTACTGCTGATCATTTAGAAAAGTTAGGTCATTCTATTGCTTTCTGCCTTCATATTTGGGAGTTTAGGCCTAGCCCTATTTATTTAACTCTTTAGCCTGATCCTTGTGGCATTAATTTCTTGAGATAGTTTTTCTCTCTTTGTTTTCTCTTTTTGTAAATATATATATATATATATATAATACAAAAATGTGTTTTGTATTTTTTTTTAAATATAATATATGATAGTTTTATTAATAATTTAAAGTAATATAAATAATATAGGAAGGAGAAGACCCCTCTCCTTGAGATATGTTATAATTAAAATATTTTTTTATTAAAAAGGTATTTGTTTATTATTATATTATTAATTAATATTATTGAGAATGAGAAAAAATTATTTGATTGCAAACAGTAAGAAAAATAATGAAAAATAAAAGAGCGTGACTTGCACTTGCTCGAAAGAGAGTAGGCTAGTAATCTTATCCACAAAACGTGACCTTAGTGTCACTTATTGTTGGGTCATGCACAATTTGCGGGCACAACATCACTGTGCTCCGACTTGGAAACCTCCAAAACTCATTACTCTCAACATCCATTACCTTACCCCCCAATAGCCCAAAACCTTAAAAGTTAAAAGTAAGAAGTTGACCTAATGGAGAATTCTAGTGATCTAAAATTACATTTTGCACCTTGTTTTTTCTATAGTTAATGGTCAAAATTTTTATCAATTGAAGTGAAATAATTTAAGTAGCTGATTTGTTTTTACTGGATAATATTTCGTTGAAATTGGAGAATCAATCGGTATATTATTTAATTTAAACTACAATAAATAACTAGTAATTAATCCTAGCAAAACCAATAAATTTCTTTTTTAGATCTCTTCGATCGCAGAGCATAAAGATTTTAGACCTTTTAGCAAAATGCGCTTTTCTAAAAGGCTGATGTCACTTATTTATGGGAATTGATGTCACTTATTATCTCAACGAATACATTGTTAGTAAAATCAATACTCCATCCGTCCCATTTTATTTGCATGATTTGATAAAATACGCATATTAAGAATTTAGCCAATAAAAATTATTTTTCCATTTTTGACATTTGTTAAATTCAATGTTATATATCTACATTATAAGTTATCCACATCTTAGAGACCAAGAGGCTTTTAGTTTTTTGAATATTAAAGAAGAGGATTCGAACCTAAATTTATTGTCAAGTCGTAATGCACTTACCACTGGGTCATGGCTTGTTATGCACAGAATGAATTTTAGTGGGATTTCTTTTTCGCAAAATATTAATGAATTTTTAGTTATAGAAGGGAAGTGCCCACTGAATAAAAAATTACAAAAAGTCAAACTATTTGTTTTAAGAAATATAAGGGATTTGGACTAAATATCAATCTTTCTAATTCAATTTGATTTTAAGACATATTTTGATTCTACTGAGATCTAATTCTGACTCTCTTTATTTATTTATTTATTTATTTTACATAAATTACTATCAAAACTAGTTGATTTTGATCACTTGTAGCTGATTTTAATTTTAAAAGCAAGAATTAGATCGTCATTTAACCCTTTTTATTCAAATTTCAATTTGATTAAGAGTTTATTTAACAAAATTAATTATTTTTATAGCTATTAATGATTTTAGTATTTTTTTATAAATAAAAAAAGCTAAAAATTACAATAATTAATTTATTATTTTTATTTTTAAAAATTAATTTAAATATTATATTATTAAACACTGAAAAAAAATTTTAGCGTGTTAACCGAAAACTATTTAAAAAGCTTTGTCAACACAACTTAAATGGAATCGGTTCCAGTTCAATTCTTATCTTGACAAGTAATAACACTAACAGGTTGTTTGGATGGGATGATTTTTTGGGAGAAAAGAAAATGGAGAGGTAAAATTTGGAAGGGAAACAAAAATTCCTTGCTTGGAAACATGGTGGAAAAGTGGGAAGGAAGGAAAATATTGGTTATTTTCCCTAGGTCCCACCAATTTGCTTTCTCTCCATTTTGGATAGAAAATCTGACATCCCATGTATACATTCATCGTTCACAAGTAAATTCCCGTTTCGCTTTTCATTTGAATCCCAGGCATGTTTTTGTATTTTTTAATCATATAAATATTTTTGTTTTTTGTTTTTTTTTTCAATGTCCATCTCAAGATTATTGTTCGTTATGTATTTGTATTATTTATATTTCTATATAAATAAAAATTTATATTATTTGTTTTTTTTATTTCCATTTTAAGATCACAATTAAAATACATATTAAATTATAATTAACTAAATAATAATTAACCAATTATAATTTAATAGCAAAATGTGTTACCAAATTATATATATATATATGGTAAAAATATAAATTTACAATATTATCATTTTCTTTTTCTATAAAAAGAAAAATTTTATTTTCTTTCCTTCAATTATTTTCCTTCCAATCCAAACAAAAAAAAGAATAAATAGTGATTCACTTCTTATTTTTCTCAATTATTTTCCTTCTTTCATTATTTTTTTTCTTCCCTTTTCCAAACAAAGAAAATAAGAAAGCAGTGGTTTCAAAATGGATTGTTTGAAAGGAGAAAAAAAAAAAGGGACAGCTTCGTTTCAAAAGCACAATAATATATAAAATAAAAAAAGTCCAATCTTCTGATAAAATGGGTTCTGAATTTTGTGGGCCCCATCAAATTGAAAGACATGTCGGCTCTGTGAGTTTATATATACTTTAATTGGTAATAATATTTATATTATTTTTAAAATAAATAATAGTTGGAATTTTAAGATTTAAGTCAGTGGCGTGATTTGTGGCAATTAGTATGAATCCGCAGGTGGAATGATTCTTCATTCTACTGTCGTGCGGGAGAATGCTCAATGCTCTCATTTCTTCTTGACCATATTTCAAATTCGATATTTAAAAAAATGGTTGACTTACCTACGTGGATTTATGCACCTTTTTGTAGATTGATTTATAACTATTTATGAAAAATAAAAGATAAAATAGGAAAATAATTTTTAAAAAATCTCTTTTTTAATTGATTTAATCATGACTGGACCCATATAAGAATTCTACTCCTACAGAAAAATTGAAAGGAAAGTTTACAGCTAAGCATAGTTTTAAAATATATTGCAATGAAAAATATATTATAATGAAACAGTGATGGCGGAGATGGAGACGGAATAATAGAGTTTAAGGTTGAGTTTAATTAAAATTTAACTTTTGAGATATTATAATGGGCCAGATAAAAAAAGCCTATTTTAAAAGTAGGTATCAATTAATTTGTTAGATCCACAAAAATTACGTATGATGACGCCACCGTTAACAGGTTTAAACCCGTTTTGACAATACTATACATTGTGAAGTAAAAAGAAAAAAAAATATCTAAACATGTCAATTGACTATATAATGTAATTCCATTTCATTAGATAGTTAATTACATTGAATGAAGCATTATAGATTCATAAGTATTTAAATATAAAGTATTAGTTTTTAAATTAATTAAAGGACTCAGTTAGTTAACTATAGTATAGGTTATCAAAAGTAAAATATTTATTTATTTTTAATCTAAAATCTAATTCATTTATAGAAAATAAATTTATTTACAATTTTTCATAATTATAAATTTTTGTTTATTTATTATTAGAATATCTATCATGTAATTATGATGTTGAAGCTATACTATAAAATGTATGATATCTCATTATTATTTTTAAATATAATTATTTAATTTTTATTTTTCTAATAGAAGCCCTTAAATCTTTTGCGTCTTTTAATAAGAGGGGGTTTAAATATATACAGTTATTTTATTAATTAATTATTATGTTCACATTAATCTCATATAAAATTTTTATTTTAACATTATAAAAATTTAAATAATATAAGAGAAAAATTATAATTCATATTTAATATTAAAAAATATAAATAAGTATAAATAATAAGTAAAAAAATAAGCAATGACAGCGTGTAATACACGTCATAAAAAGACTAAAGCAATGGTCAATTTCTCAAGTTATTATTTGCGTAATACTTTTTTTAATAATTGTTTAATAATTTTGAATGCCATGGTTTTGAGAAAAAGGAATGATTTTTTTATTATATTTTTTAAAAAATTTTAAAGTGTGGAATTCATTTTTATGAGATATGGTATAAAATTGTTTGAATATAAGATTAATTGCTAAAAAATTTAGTTTTAATGAAATTTTTTTTGCAGTGAGAATATTAAAAAAAATTATTTAACTTCAATTATATTTAAAAAATAAATTTTCAAGCGTAAAATGCCTAAATTCTTCAAGATTCATAGTTACAATAATAAAATTTAAATAGATATTAGTTTGAGTATTTATATTTGACACTAAAATTACCTCTTTACTCTTAAATAAACAGATTACTTGACTAACCCACGTGTCAACCTGCCACAGAATATATCATGTCATAAATGAGTGACTCGTTTATTATATTATATTTATTTAGTATAGTGTGTCAAAAGAGTGTGAATTTTCTTTTTTTTTTTAATTGTCGTATCGTATATATTTCCGTATTGCGTGATAAAGTATTTTTTAATTTATTTTTATAGTTTTTATTAATAAATAATTAGAAAAAATAAGAAGGGCTATTCTTTTTTTCGAAAAAACTTTTGTTATTTTTTTTATATAAAGAAAAATAAAATTAATTTTTGTCTATAAATTTATTTTTAAATATTTTTATTTTCCTTGTAAGTTAAAAGAGAAAATTATTGAAATTTTTTTCCCTTATATTCATTTCTTATTTCCGAATAAAATAGTTTTTCTTATTAATATTAATTTAGTTTTTTTTCTTCTTATATGATTGAAATGACCCATTAATTTATTTTTAAAAGAATTTGTATTTAAAATTTAATTGTAAATTTTTACCAATGAGAATTGACGAAAAATAATATTTTATACCGCGAACCGAATCGAAAACCGAATTTAAATAGTCTAACTCAATCGAAAAATCCTTAAATCAAATGGAAATAGGCTAAATCGTTGGGTTAGACCAAATCGATTCAAATTGAACCGAAACCATGTAATTAAAATAAATAATAATAATAATAATAACAAAAAAAAAAAAAAAAAACTCAGAAAATTTCTCTCCTTCCTCTCCCTCTCTCCCGTTCACCTCTCTCTCCCTCCTTCTCTCGTTTCTCGCCCACGAACGACAGCCACCATCACCACCTCCCCTCCAGGCGACCTCCGATCATGAACCGACGGTGAAGGTCAGCTCCTCCTTCTTCTTCTTCTTCTTCGCGCGACACTGCTGTCTCTTTGACAGCAGCTCTCCTTCAATTTCCGGTGGTTTTCTGTAGTTTCCGGCGAGCTTGGACAGCAATGTGAGCTCGAAATCCTTCCCCTTTTGCTATAGATTGATTCTATTACATTAAAACCCAGTAATTTTTGAAGATTTGAGGATTTAGAGTTTAGGGTTATAATTGAATAAATTTGAGTAATTGATAAAATTAGACACTAGATGATAAAATTGAGTTTGGAATTGAAGAGGTAATGAAAATCTGAGTGTTTTGATGTTAATTTAGCAAATTTCTGGCGATGTCGATTTTCCGGCCACCGTGCACGGCGGCGATGACGGCGGTCCGGTGACCGCTCGACGGCGGTCCGGCGAGACCTCCAAAAACGCAAAATGCTGCATTTCGCGCGCTGAACACGAATCCGAAGTCCGATTTTCAATCGGTATAATTTATGTTTTAGTTATTTAAATTCAGTATAAATTCGAATTATAAATTAATACTGTTAAATTAAATTGGCTTAATTAAAATTAAGTGAATTACATG